>CM054179.1:141538891-141841391 GCA_028829895.1 Sinotaia quadrata
CGATTATTTTTTATACTTATGTATCAATACCAGGAAGCGATGTTATGATTGGATAAGAAAAAATTATGCAGATCATCAGACGACGGGAGTAAATTATGAACATCAAACTCTGACTAATGAGAGTACTGTAAAGATGTAAGAGAACTAATTTTGTTGTTTAATAATCTCCAATGGCAAACTGACTGTCCCATTTAATGATTTACAGAGTAGTTTCAAACCGTTTCACTTCTTTCTGTTATAAGAAAATTAATTTTAAACAAGTATCGTTGTAATAAACATACTTCGATTTAAAGCCTACACGTTGAAATCATGAACTAAACTGTTGTTTGCCTACATTATCAACAGTACATTTTTTTTAAAGTGGGAATCTTATTAAAACCAATTTTCTGCACCCGCACCAAATTATTAAAGTGTTAAACGTTGGATATTTACATATATATATATATTAAAAATTTATATCGATTATATTATATTTACTTAAACGCAACTGTCCTCCAGTTGAATGGTATAATCCACCATAGACTGTATAAAAGAAATGTGAAATTTACAATTCCTTTGAAGTCAGCCATTGTAGTAACAGACATCAAAGCTAATAATATGTAATAATACTTAAACGGGCCCCAACCACCCACTATTACTCCAACGTAAGTTTTAATATATGTGCATGAAGATTAATGAATTTAGCAATGCATTTATTAAATCAACAATAACATATACATCATATGAATTTATTAAATCAACAATAACATAAACATCATATGCATTTATTAAATCAACAATAACATAAACATGATATGAATATAATCAAATGATCGTTGACATTTAAATCACTTCACAACAATGTTTGATTCAATGTAAGACAATCATTCTCTTTATCATAGAATATGCATAAGTCACATTAACAATTATATATGTATTAATGGAGTTTTAGAGAGATAATTAAAGTCAATATACTTAACCTTTTCATTGATGCTGTCACTTTGCACATGTTCACAATCACGAAGTTTGCATCAAGTCACATTCATTCTTATTAGGTGATGGTCCAACGTGCCCCTTCCTTGCTTGTTTTACACAACAGTTGCTTGTTTTACACAACAGTTCCAGCCTCTTTGTTGCACTCACAAAGCGCACCATGGAGAATCATCCTAAACTTTGCTTGCGCCATCAAAGCAGAGTGTTCTAGAAACTCCATGTGTGCTACTGAAGCACACTACCTAGAAAATGTCAATTTCTGTTGTATTGAATTTCATACGGAATTCACACAGCAACACATTTGCTGATACGTTCGATGATAACACTGGATACACACCAACGTGTATCCGGTAAAGTACAGTAATCACTGCATTCTGAAGTGGATAAAAGGTTATGAAACAAACCGTTGCACTCCTTTTCTAAGCTAACTATAGCCTTTATGACCGGACTTGAGTTATGACAAAATCAAAGTGATTAGAATAGAGAACTTGTTCAACAAAGTAAATTTCGGTCCATCTCAATTAGATACAGTTATTATGAACAACTGTGAGACTATTAGCTAGAAATAATACTCATCCACTTAGAGTTGCTTTGGATTACATCATCATTGGTCGTTAAATGAAAACTGGACATGTGACACATATAATAATTATATATTTTTTTTAAATAGGGGCAAGCAATTTACTCTGCCACATAACCATTAACTTATTAAAATAACTGATACAACACTAATAATGTTGATTTCTGAACTTTGGCATAGAAACAGTACTATTCCATGAATTAGATTTTTTTTTAAAATCATATTTGATTAATTCTTCTATACGTCGATTTTCTCTTGATGTTTTTCAGTGAGACCAAATATACTCCTATTCAAATGAAGGAAGAAGACACTGGTAAGATTGTTCATGGTATGACTTATCTTTATAATCTTAATAAACAGTGACCAGTGGCAAGATGAAAATAAATAATAAAGTGAATTAAGTTTTAAGACGTATTGTAGATACCACCTTAACCATCTGCAAAATGTATTTGCACACTCATAGAAATTGAATATTAAATTACATTTACAACATTAGCACATACGTTAATGTGATTTGTAAGTAACTAATCATTATATGGAAACATACATAACTGAAATACAAATGTGACAGAATGCTTATATCAGCAATAACTTAAAGCAAAAATAAATATTTGTCCTCTATATAATAATAGCCCCAGTTCTATTAGTATATAAAAGAACATAAAAATTGAATACAGCTTGTTAACAAAAACATATTTACAGACATATTGCAATATTCCTTGTAACTACGTGCAAATTCATTTAATACTTTCATAAACGTAACCTATATCGTACATGTTTAGTATCTACAATGATCTTTTAGTCAAACGCACGACTGAATTCCTATCAATTAATCAACCCTTAAATAAAACATATCAAACCAAACACTCAAACACCCACACATAGAAAGAGAAGAAATAAGAAAAATGGGAGTGAGGAAAGACACATAATTAAAAGAATGATAGAAGAGCTACGTCATAAATCTTACTTCTGTTTCAAAACATATGACATAGCACAAAGTACGCGTGCACCCACAAAGGAAACATATACCTTCTCAAACAACATGTGCTCAACAACTATCTATCTATCTATCTCTCTATCTCTCTATCTATCTATCTATCTATCTATCTATCTATCTATCTATCTATCTATCTATCTATCTATCTATCTATCTATCTATCTATCTATCTATCTATCTATCTATCTATCTATCTATCTATCTATCTATCTATCTATCTATCTATCTATCTATCTATCTATCTAACTAACTAACTAACTATCTATCTATCTATTTATATATCCAACTCAATCGCTTAAAGTTTGTTTTTCTTTTTCTTGAATTAAGAAGCGAAATCCGAAAATGAAGACGATGTGTACTACGATTCCTCGACGGGCCAAGAGGGTGAAAATGACCAAGACGCATAATAATAAAGTTTCTTAGACATATGTTTCAAATGTTCAGTTACTTTATTCCGTCGAATAATAGTAAACAACTGCTCATTAATATACATAAAATAAATTCAACACACTTGTACACAATATATGTTTCTGATATTTGTGTTCACATTTATTGGCTGAAATAAAAGACGAGAGGTTCATTTTTAACCTTTGGTTTTTCTTGTTGATTATGCTTATCGTTTTCAAAGAGAGTATCTATCGTGATTTGTTCATATTAACAGAAATGGTGCATGCAATGTATGTGTAATACAGAAATTGCAAATAAAAGTTGTGATAATGATATATTTTAATAATAAGTTCGGAGTTGTAACCAGTAGTTTGAATTGTGTAAAAGATTATTCCCATATCTTACTGAATTCGTGTATTCGTAAAGGTAAATTATTTGCTTGGTCTGATCTCCTATAGATCACCTTCGTGTGCATGCAAGTATTGTTATTACAGAAATATAAACGTATTTCCTACTTTTAATATAAATTTATCTTACAATCACCCTGAGTGAATACACGACTTTGGCTCTGTGCAAATGTTTAGTGTCGCCTATTGTGCTCGAGCGTATTCCATTTATTCTGTGAAGAATCGAGTTTACGTGGAATGATGAATGTGTGTCATATAAATAGGTATATAAGGAGATAGAGAGATTACGTGGAATGATGAATGTGTGTCATATAAATAGGTATATAAGGAGATAGAGAGATTACGTGGAATGATGAATGTGTGTCATATAAATAGGTATATAAGGAGATAGAGAGTTTACGTGGAATGATGAATGTGTGTCATATAAATAGGTATATAAGGAGATAGAGAGATTACGTGGAATGATGAATGTGTGTCATATAAATAGGTATATAAGGAGATAGAGAGTTTACGTGGAATGATGAATGTGTGTCATATAAATAGGTATATAAGGAGATAGAGAGTTTACGTGGAATGATGAATGTGTGTCATATAAATAGGTATATAAGGAGATAGAGAGTTTACGTGGAATGATGAATGTGTGTCATATAAATAGGTATATAAGGAGATAGAGAGTTTACGTGGAATGATGAATGTGTGTCATATAAATAGGTATATAAGGAGATAGAGAGTTTACGTGGAATGATGAATGTGTGTCATATAAATAGGTATATAAGGAGATAGAGAGTTTACGTGGAATGATGAATGTGTGTCATATAAATAGATAGATAAGGAGATAGAGAGTTTACGTGGAATGATGAATGTGTGTCATATAAATAGATAGATAAGGAGATAGAGAGTTTACGTGGAATGATGAATGTGTGTCATATAAATAGATAGATAAGGAGATAGAGAGTTTACGTGGAATGATGAATGTGTGTCATATAAATAGATACTCTCTCTCTCTCTGTCTCTCTCTCTCTCTGTCTCTCTCTGTCTCTGTCTCTGTCTCTGTCTGTCTCTCTCTCTCTCTCTCTCTCTCCCTCTCTCTCTCTCTCTCTCTCTCTCTCTCTCTCTCTCTCTCTCTCTCTCTCTCTCTCTCTCTCCATTCTCTTTCCATGCACCTACTTCTTTTTTGTGCATCATCCATCAGGTCAATTTCCCTTAGGGTGAGTATCTGATAATGAGTGTTTGAACTGAAAATATATTCTATATCACAAAGTCCTTTGACCAACTTTTAACATAAGACCATATGGACAAATAACTATTATGATTAAAATGTGACTCTTACAAACTAGCAGTACGTCCGAAATACATGATCGTTTGCTGCTTTTGTGCGTGCGTGCGTGCGCGCGCGCGCGCGTGTGTGTGTGTGTGTGTGTGTGTGTGTTTGTGTGTGTTTGTGTGTGTACCTTTATTGTGCGTTTATTAAAATGTATGGAAAAAAACACGTATTTTTTTTAAAGTTAGTATGAAGTGCCATTATTCAAAACTAACTCACAAAAGGAATCTATCAAATTAAAGAAATGTTTTGTGAAACTATATCATCAGTTGAAACGGCATTGTTGTAGGAAGTAAAATGTGCTCAAAACACAATCGATATACTACAATATAATTTTTGTTTGGTGTGAAATTGACAAAGACACTCAATAAGGAAATATTTTACTCTGACAGGATTAGAGGCACGCTATTTGGCTTTGGTCCCTTGTGTACGCAGAGAGTAAGATTGTGGAGGTTGGGTGTGACGTTATTCACATAAAAGTCCAATGTGTTAGCTGCTAAAAGCCTATTCCAACTGCATTGGGCATATATTCTATGCATACTTAGTTTAATAACAGAAAGGAAATTGTATGCACACACATATATAGTGCAGACAGGGGTCTTGAGAAATATGCCTTTTTAAACTTTCAGAAATATTCCAATGAAAACAATTAAAAAATATCCGTTCATACTGACATTAAGAGTTATAGAAGGTTAAATTAATACAGTTGAAATCCTGCATTCTCTTTATATCAGATCTTATAAAGACTTTTTATTAAAATGTATGTGAAACTTCTACTTAACCAGCCTTACTCCACCCACTTCAGATAACTTGGGACCTCTACGGGCAATAGGCGTTTGAATAATGAGGCATTGTGTTCCATAAATGGATTTTTTTTCCTTGTTCCGTCCGCTAAATGGGTTGACTTTGATTTTATAGTGTATACGGCTAAAGTTTACTGATTAAATAAAGTCTTGTATTTTCTTCTAAGCCATTTCGCTATTCATGAAATCCTTGTTAGTAAGCGAAACGGTGAAGACGTGTCTGTATGCCATTTCGATTATTGTTTGTCATATTTATAATAAATGCATGCATAACATATTGATATTGATTTTACTATCGCTTTCGCCCAGAAAGAAACACACGTACACACATGCACAAACACTGAGAAAGGTATTTTCACATATGCCGATTTTAATTCCTTCTCCCATTGTTTCACTGTAAACATCGCTTAATCATTTCAGCGTTGTCAGTTCCTACTCGTCACACAATAGGTATGCATTGCAAATATAGCTCACATGGACCAATAGTACAGTAAATGTGTCTTAGATTCCACAACAGAATTCATGTGATGCATTTTATAAGCAGGTTACTGCCTCACACCAGCAATGTGCACCACCACCACCACATGACAAAATATTAATTAATATCAAACATGTCTCATGTACGTTTGAAACATTTCCTCTTGAATGTTCTAACAACGCCACTGAGTTTTAAAAAAAAATAATATAACGGGTATGACTCTTCACGAGACCGTAATTAACTATTTTGTTTCAAACCAAGGTATTTCCATAAACAGGTCAGTTTCCCATGTCAATAGCTTCTAGGAATGAAAGTAAATCTATTGAAACGTAAAGAGTTGATATTATAATCCAAAATGCAAGAGAACTTGTAAAAGGGTAAAAATAAATTAATCAAAACAAATTAATCAAATATATAAAGGTGACTAAGATTGCTCCCATACTAATGCGAACGTTTTCCACCTGTTTTACTAAATATTAATTATTCTTTTGTTTCGGGATATGAAAAATATGTATATTTTCATAAAGAGTAAGATGTGATGTGCTATCACATTAGATTTCAGTGATATAATAATTCGCATACCTACTTGGTTCATTTCAGTACACATCACAATATAATTAGATCGTATAAAATAAATGTTAACTCCTTCTTTCCTTTCCAGATTAAAATTATCTGAATATGGGCAACTTTTGAAATTAAAATAATTATTTTCTTACATTTACTCTGATCATATATCGCAAATATTAAATCGTATATGTAATACACGTATTATTATAATGTACCACTTTCATATTACAATGTATCACTTTCATATTACAATGTACCACTTTCATATTACAATGTACCACTTTCATTTTTAACGTCGTTATAGAATGCAAAGGAGAATTTCATCTTGAATAATTTACAAATATTTCCTCATTACAATATTATTTGTTACAAACGGACGCAAACATATTATGTATCAACGAAATGGTCATCTTATATGATGAAGAAGAAATCGATTGTTAGGTCATTTTAGTGTAGGATCATATTGTAACTGAATGTTATTGTACGGTAGTATAGGCAATGTACTTTGTCGGTACAATAAATGGAAACATTGAAGATTTATTTCAGGATAAAGTTCTTACAGTAGTAGTACTACTAGTAGTGGTAGTGGTGGTACCAGTGGTGACGATAGGAAAACGATACGATGGTGATAATTATTGAATAATGTATATTGTCGGACAATTATTGAATAATGTATAATGTCGGCACATATAATAATATATGTGCCGACATTTATAGATTGTTTGATTTAGAAAGGTTCCCTTGGGGATCTAGATCAAATTAGGTTATGTCTGTTGTATTTATTGTAACGAATGTTTTAACAAAAATCACTCTTGATGCGCACAGTATTTGGTCCCATGGATGTCATAAACCTCTTTCCTGAAGGACCCTTGGAGTATGTCAGTCCCCAGTTTTCGAGTTCCGATTACAGCATTCAAGTGCATGTCATGTTCTGAAGCAATTGTGAAACCGGATGCTGTAGGTACAATTTTGTTGTTAGCTCTCTATTTGATTGCATTATACAACAGTCGCATGCACTTTTATTGCTTTCAAGGAGGATGACTAAAATTCTTCAGTTCTTCAGAGTTCATAGTACGCTATAGTAATCACACTTTGCGTTCGTTACTTTTCAGTGCTACAGTAATCACACTTTGCGTTCGTTACTTTTCAGTGCTACAGTAATCACACTTTGCGTTCGTTACTTTTCAGTGCTACAGTAATCACACTTTGCGTTCGTTACTTTTCAGTGCTATAGTGTAAGCGTGTGTATGTCTACATGCTTAAACTGAATGTACTAACAATCAAAAGTGCACTATCACCAAACACGTCACACGACGGGCTGTTTGACATTTCATTGGTATTATTGTCATAAATATTATTTTGCATAAGTAGAACGCGCTCCTATCGCTGGTAACAATGAGTCGACTTGACAAAAGCAGTAAGCAATCATTTCAAAACAGTCAAGTCGATTAAAATTATGTTCGGATCCTTTCATTTAGAGGGCGTGGTCTATAACATGTGGAAAGCACTATCGAAGACATTAATGTTTTTATTAGACAGCAAGACAAGGAAGAAGGAACTAAGATAAAAACACAAAATGTTTATATATACCCAGTTGTATAACATATTACTGATGTCTGCTATAATAATTCTATTTCGATGGAGATTGAACAGTTTGAAAATATTGCTTTTTTTAAACGTGCTTTCTTTAACAAGATCTTGTAAGTATAATTTAAATGAATATTATTAAGTAGTGTAAATGTTAAATCTGTCACTACTGGGAAATGCACTACATAACAATCGTGAGGACATTACAACAGTATTAAAACTTCATGGTGTGTATTCAGTTCAATAAAATAAAGACTTTCTCATATACAAAGTAAACCCCCTATTCTCCTCGTCAATGATGGATAATAAGAGCGCATTTGCAGTTACATTTGTTAATTACATCATAACCAGTCACAACCACTCGCTTACTTAAAAATGTGTCTGTCGTTTGAGAAAAAATAAATAGTTTTTCTAGTAGCAAATCATATAATGCATTGACTGAAAGAACAAATAGTTGATAGTGGTAAATCATATAATGTATTGCCTGAAAGAATAAATAGTTGAAAGTATTGGTGCTATTTCTAACTTTACTTATTAGACTTTGAGAGTAGCAACAACGCCAGGGTTACTGATTGTAGTAAGCCTAACAACGCCAGGGTTACTGATTGTAAGCCTAACAACGCCAGGGTTACTGATTGTAAGCCTAACGTTTGTATCTAACAAATGTCAAGTGACATTCCAAATAAGAAATATGATTTTATCTCTCGGGTTTTTTTTTTGTTATTTGTATGTTTTTTTTTAACATTCACAGGTGCACATTTTAAATTTGAAACTACCTCCAAAACGAGACGCTTTCGGCAGAAGAGAATACTTTAGTTTACATAACTTTTTTCTATGTAGCAACCTGGAATACACGGTGATTGAAATACATAAATTTGACAAAAGCTTCAAGACATTTGAGCCTTAATGTGACATCCATACGAATAAATGGCAAATGTAGACACGCTTCTTCGTTTTCCAACCTGCATTACGCACGCCCGAACTTGTATAAGACATCACATCACATCACAAGTAGTATATGTGACTGATAGCACACTGTGAAAGTGGTCAACAACGAATGGAGACACAGAGGAATTCATTAGTGAATTTCACATTACATTACACATTACATTACAGGTTAGAAATATTTTGTTTTAATTATCTACAGCCATCAATCATTTTAATTGAAAAGAATTATGTAATAAGTAAAACTTAAAACACGAAAGAGATAATGCACGCATACACATACACTCAGACAGACAGACAGACAGACGCGCACATTTATAATAATGTTTAAATAGTCCACACACATATACAATCGTGCGAGAACACTGAACATTATACAAAAGCTCGTTTATATTAACAGAATGCAAAAACTAATAAACAACTACTCAATGGCTCACAGAAGCAAAATTCGATAACGCTTCATATTCCCTGCCAAACAGCCACGGCACTGATTACAAACCTAACAGTGAATGAACTGAGCGGACAATGTCACGTGATTCGAAACAGCAATATCCGTGTTGCACGCTCATGGGTGAACGCCAAGCCACCTGTAGAAGTTCGCATGTTTACAAAGGTAAACCCATTCGATGTGTGCCTGCTCACGCCAGAAGAAACATGTCTATGATGTAACATATGACGTCACAACCCTAGATGACAAAACATTTCAGAGGGATATATCAGTCCAGCACAAAGACGTCTCATGAAATGCATTTGTTGTATCATTCCGGATCTAAGTCTTCTTGTTGAAATAAATAATGTCAGTTCTTTGGATAGCGGGCGCTGGAGTGTGTCAGAGTATAACGAGGTCGCAATTGGTCATGTTGAATTACATTTCATGGTTATTAATGTAAGTTTAAATGAAAGTGCAACTATTACAAAAAATATCTTTAATTTAGACACATCACTCAATTATATTTCTGAACTTATCATTATATGATACCTACTGATTAAATAGTTGCTAGAAGCAAGAATATAGATATTATTTTTTACCTTTAGATGAATTAAGACAATGTTTCTCATAACTGAAATTCCACAAACCTACAAAAAAATATATTTTTCACCAGATATTTATGATTAGAGTCTCGGAATCTTACCAAGATTCTGGGAGACCCAAGGTTTTATAATGTGGATACTTTTTAGGAGCGCTGCTTTGTGTAGTGGGGTGAGTCTGTGGTTTCCAGGGAGTTTATTCATATAGTCTTTCAACCCAGATGTTATGTTTCCCAAGGCTCCTATCACTTTAGGTATCACGTATGCTTTTTCATTCCACTGTCTCTGATTTTATAATTTAAGGTATTGGTATTTTGCCTCGTTTTTCTCTTTCTTTTGTGTTTATTTTTTTTAATCAATTTGAACATCGATATCAATGATTTTGCTGTTCATTTGGAATTGTACAGAACTGCAATGTCTGCTTTGGTGCATTAATCACTCGATCTGTTCTTATCTCGATGTCCCAAGGCATTTTGACTTCTTCTGTTTCGGCAACTGCATCGGTGAGATTTTAATGATTTTTCGATTTGTGTTTTATTAATTTTAGCAATGGCAATATAATATTGCATTTCGAACTATTAACTCTCATGTCTCGTATCATCTACTTGAACCGACTACAAAGAAATTCAAATTTATATTTAATTTATTATAAAACTGTTTCATTCCTATATACAGGATAAATCTGTGTGATTTAATCCAGTGACCAGAGTTACACTTATCACATATACTCATTTATTCAATATTCAATGTAGAAAGAGTTGAAAATGCAATATGCATTATATTTCCATTGCTAAAATCACCCCCCAGTGTAATCAATTTTCATTGAATCCACATATTCAAATTTGTCGGATATTTTTACCATTATTATATAATGTTTCCAGATATATTATATAAAGATACTTTTGACTAAACTATTAAATCGCCTTTCTATTTTATATCAGTTTCAAACATCATTTACAACATGCATTACTACATCTCCTCTATTAAACACCATCTTTGATGTAATGAATATAAATATGTCATTGATTCCCCAATAGTGTGAAAACAATGCTGCTATGTATATTTTAAACACTGTAGCTTTAGATGTTAGAGTTGTTTGCAAATATTACATATTTGTGATAATTTTAAATCAAGAGCTATTCATTTAAATAACAGTCGGAAGATAAATAATGCAAGGGTGGTATAATAGCAAAACTAGTCAAAGTGTTCAACAACAACAAACATTTTTGTCCTCTATATGATGGCAGAGATTTCACTCAGTTGCAATATTTTGCTTCGTTGGTATAGTAAAACGTATTCTCTTTCTGAAGCTGGTACAACACTTTTACAGCTTGATATTGTATGAAAGACAAATGGCATATCGACATTTGTGTCCGATTTGTTTATTTCAAATATGTACATAACAAATCACATATACAATACTAACAAGTGCATATACACCCACGCGTTATATATTTTAAGCAGTATACATGTATAAGACTGAAATACCTACTAGTCAAATTTAAGGGGAGAAAAGTCGGCCTGGTTTGGACAAAGAAGCAAAGCCTGCTCATTAAACCAAACGAAATAAAAGAGTCCAAATGTAATTATGGCATTCTGCTATACTCCTACAAATTATTCGTATAATATCGATATCTATATTCACATGTAACCGTAAGTTTGATTTGGACAGAGAAACAGAACATGTTTATTCATATAAATACGAAATAAAGGCGTCCAAATGTATAGTAGCATGACGATATTTCTATATTCACGAAGAAAAATTATGAAAAGACATACTAACTTCAGACTCTTACTTTTATGAAATCAAACATGGTCGTATTCTAAAACATGTATACTTTAACTTTCATTTTCTATCTACCTATGTATATGCATGTATGCCTGTCTATCTATACGTCTGCCTGCATGTTTTAGTTTACCCTTTCTAAATAATTTGTCATAGTTCAATAGATGAACCTTGTATGATGTTTTGTGTGTGAGAATACAAATGAAATACATCTTAACTTTCAAATATATAAATGTTATCAATTGTATTTCACCAGCATTAGTGTCAACCATTTTCATTTTCTAATGAAGCATTCGATAAAATGTTTGATACTTTGGGGGAGTAATTTTTCCTATCCATATTTCTAAACTTAATTGTTGTATAATTTGTTAAATGTCAAAGTGACCCGAACTTGGGCACCGCGCGTGATGATATTTTAAAGTGCCAATTGTTGGAGTAAACAACTCAGATGGAGAATATTATACACAATCATGATGTAATCTAAACCGGTTTTAGATGGATGATAAGTTGTTATTATCCAATTGTTAATATTTACAAAGAATGAGACCTGGCTATGGACTGAGATAAAGTTTACCTGTTAAATAGAATTGTATTTTCTAATGAAATTTGAATCTTGTGTAGAAAAGTCAGGTCATTAGTGGCAGCCATTAGATTCATGGGAAGACGCAGCATTTTTATTTATAAATTTTAGAATCGCAGGAATTTCTAGAATTACCCAGTTTATTGATTTATAAACCACTACGACATGTCTCTACTCCAGTGTGTAAGTTTAAGGATATACACACTCTGTTGTTGTCTACTCCAGTGTGTAAGTTTAAGGATATACACACTCTGTTGTTGTCTACTCCAGTGTGTAAGTTTAAGGATATACACACTCTGTTGTTGTCTACTCCAGTGTGTAAGTGTAAGGATATACTGCGCTCTATTGTTGTCTACTCCAGTGTGTAAGTGCAAGGATATACACACTCTGTTGTTGTCTACTCCAGTGTGTAAGTGTAAGGCTATACTGCACTCTGTTGTTGTCTACACAAGCGTGTAAGTATAAGGATATACTGCACTATGTTGATGTGTGGCGACAAAGTACAATCAACTACATCATAGAATTTCTGGTATAAGGAAGTTACTGAAAATTGCTATATTGTTGTTCTGCTTGAAGGAACTAGTGCGGTGATGGAGCGCCCAGATTAGTCATGGAACATTTTACAGCATGTTAGAGAACACATGGAAAAGTGACAATTCTATTGTTAACAATAAACTCGTGACATCATTACAAAAACATGCAAAAGACATCGTCTAGACAAGGCTATGAATAAACTAAACTTATTTCTCTATAACTCCATTTCTGTTCCCGGATAAGAATTATGGTACAATTTACATTGATAATAAGACTGCATAAATATTGAAATTATTTTAACGTGATTTTGAGGAAATATTGATGTCAAATAATATTTTCTTTATATTTGTTATATGTATATGTGATTGTTGATTAAATAAATTCATTGATATTCTTACACATATTGATAACCTTATATTAGAAAGACAGTTAATTAAGAAAATGTTATTTACTATTTAGTTACTTAATCAATATATCGCGATACAACCCGTTTCTCTAAAAATAAAAAAAAATGTATAATCATATTATATATATATATATATATATATATATATATATATATATATATATATATATATATATATATATATATATATATATATATATATATATGAGAGGAGTTCTATACTAAATGAACTAAAAGAAAATATTTCTAAAAAATAGTAATTACAAATATATATTATCATCTCATTTTTACTATAGCAACTATTCACAATATTTATAATAGAGGTTCCTGCCAAATACACTTATGAATAAGCACACAAATATTAATTTATTAATTTATTATATTGTTACAGTGTTAAGCTTTCATGTTGCACTAAGTTCCCATAAATTAGAATATAAGAAAAATCGTGGTTGGATTTCTTTTACAGTACATCTCTTTATGTAAACAGCAACGTCATTTATTTGTGTGCTGAAGATCAGTGAATGATTTAATCAGATATTATCACGCTATCCGCTATTGTGTGTTAATGTTATTACACTTCGATAATTGTATAAATAAAGAATATTTACTCAGCCCCACCTCTTTAAATCGCCTTGATGCAAGTTGCTAATAACTCTGCTACCGACGTTTCAGGCCATATTGGTACCACATAGTTTGACTCTCTTAAGTAAACGTAATAAGCTAGTGTAGAACTAATATAACACTGGAAAAGGTGGTTTTTTTTTTTTGGTTTTTTTTTAAATATAACAAAGTGACTCAGTGCCAAGGGCAATCACTATCATACATTTTTGTGTTTGAGAGAGTGTGTGTACGAGTGCACACGTGTGTATGTATGCGATTGTGTTTGTGTGTAAGTGTCCATTGTTGCTAACCAGTGAGGGTTGTGCAAACTGGTGACCTCAAAGTTCAAGCAGAAAGTATTGTTGTGGCTTGTCCTCCAGATTGTCACCTAAGATAGAGCATATTATTGTATTAATATTTACTATCTAGAATACACATATAAATGGCCTCCTAAATATTACATTTATAATAGAATTACTGTACACCTCATTATAAAATAATTTTTAAAAGACATTTTTCAGCGCAAATTAATATATTTCATGTACGTGACGTGAGAAGATTCAAATCTGATGTTATAAAATAATAACATTATGAATATTTAGAGCGAGTTTAACGTGTCATACGGTTTCTTGTGCATTAACGTTCGTGAGTTGTATATTATGGAAATAAATATACAAACTACTTAATAAATACATTTTCAACGCAGTTGTTGCTTTTAGTTAAATTGCTGGCATTAAAATTGTGAAAGGAAGTAATATATATCTTAATATGCTAATATATATTTTTAAAGTAGTAATAGTTTTTAAAATATTGCACATGATCATCAATAATCACAGTATAAATATACATAAAAATATGTTGATAAAGCAAAATTACATTAATGTGTATTAAACTTTTCCCATAATATTTACATATTATTCAAATATAAGCCAATGTGTGTGGAATATTAACAAAATGAACACTTGTAATTGTTTTCGAATGTGTGGAACTCAACATCCAAACAATTGCTTTTAAATTTCAAATGATAGCAAGTCTACCATAAATACAAGAAACAATGAGAATATGACGCACATTAATATGTATGCACACACACGCACGCACATGCACGCATGATTATTGAATATATTATAAGAAAGTTGGTTTCAATTCTTTAATTTAAAATTATTTATCAAATAATAACTAATAATTTAGAGACAAAGTATAGGCTACGATTCTGTGTCTTTCATTACCTGGAATTTGCGCGTGCACTGCCTTAGAAATAGCTCGCATTCGTTGGAGAATTAGTTCTCTCTTGGCATCTTCTTCCAATTCTGTATTCCTTCGCACACTCGAGGAGGGGGGTGGCTGGGTTGGCTGGGTTGGCTGAGGAGGGAGGGAACGACTCTTCAAATAATGTGCATTTGAAATACTTGTGTGTGCTTGAATTGGGGAAGAAATATCGATGTTACATCTGTTGAATAAAATACAGAAAGAAAGATGAATATGTTACCTTCCCCTCACTAGTGTGCACTGAATCCTCACGTACGTTGTACATCAATCACAAGACATTTAATATACAATTAAATGGATTTCCTATTAAATTCTACCAAGCCTAGTCACGTGCAGACAACTGATGGAAGGAACGTCTATTGTGCAAATTGGTGACATTAATAAACAAGACTACTCTCTGCATTAGTGATAACATGCAAAATGCAAAACAAATACTAGTATAACACAAGTTAACAATCGTTAAAAGTCATCGATTCTAAGATGAAAACGGGTTATGGAGATTCAGGCTTATTAGAGGTTGTAATTATCACATACAAATATTACTGAAGGATGGTATATGTTTCCCTGCTGTGGAGGTCCCCAGAAAATCTGGAGATTTTGAGAAGTTTCCAGGACTGAGTTTCTGATGGGCAACAGAGAGCACGAGCTGGAAAATTAATGTAATGATAGCCATTTCAATACTACAATTATATGTTGTTACTCCGTGGCCTTGAGCCAAATGTAAATGACAAAACAGCACTCAATGATTCTCCCCGTACGTATGTACACATGTATTTTTGTGTTCCTAGACAAACACAAATCAAACATATTATATCCCATCATGAAGAATCCTTAAAAGGTATCGAGTCACGACACAGTGAAGTCTTTACTGTTTGATAAGTGTGTCATAGGGAGATCATAAGAAAATATGTGGTGGAGTAAATTTTCCTCTCCTTATTTTAAAATTAAATTGTTATAGAAATTGTTAAATTGTCAGAGTAATCCGACCTTGGGTACTACTTATAACGGCAATTTTGAAAGTGTCGGTTTGAAGTAAACACTCGAGAATATGCTAAAAATTGCTGTTGTAATGCAAATCATCCAAAGGAATGGGTAGTTTTTATTATCCAATGATTTTGATTTACGAGAGCGAGACCAGACAATTGGCAGAGATATAAATGTTTACCTGCTGTAGGGAAATCTATCGACTGATCACTTGAATTTGAAGTGGCAATGAAGTCCAGTCTTGAAAGGCGGCTGTTAGCGTGATGGTGAGTGAACTGACTGGTAGAGAGAGGATGGACGCTTGTGCATTTTTGTTATTGATAAGATATACTTGTGTTTTGATAAGATGTATTATGTGAGTTGAATATTATTTTTACAAATGTTTGAATTAAGCTGCTCGTATTTAGTGTGCTAATCACTTGACATTGTTTGGATATGCTGTTTTTATTACGTTATTTGCTTCTATTGCGCGAATAAATATCATTACAGGAAATTGTAAGTTGAGATGGAATGTAAGAAAAAATTGAGTTATAAAGCAATAAACTAGAACTTAGTGTTGCTCGCTGATTATATTTTTCAGGCAAGAATCAATTTCTATTTTCTACTTTCTCATGTTATTTGAATCTATGGGTTAAGTGATTGTAAATGTATGCTCAGGAGACACATGCTGTAAAAGAATACACTATATTCCTTTGATGCATCGTGACAAGGTATGTTGACTACATGAACAATTTCTGATAGAAGGAAGTACTAGAATTGCTGGAATTGTTATTCTGCTTGAGGGAGCTGTTATGGCTGGTAGAAAAAGCTTTGGTCGAATTCAAGAGAATAGCAGCGTATCAGTGTTTTTAAAACATGTAAAACAGCACACAGAGTGAGTAAATATTTCAATTTTGCAGTTTGGCAGAATCAGATATACCTGGTGTTGCCATAGTAAAAACATTCCTGAACCTTTAATAGCCAAAGAAGTGATTATTAAATATTTTGTTTTTTACAGTCTGACGTACACATATCAGAGGAAGGTAGTTTTACTTAATTAATAAGATATTGCTGTCATTTTCTCACTCTACTGGACAATGTTTTCGGACTGAAGCTGTTTTAATTGCGGACTTAAGAACGGTAACACTGACGTGTCAGAGTAGCGCCTCCTAGGTAAACGTTTAATGCTCACAATAGGTTGTTTGTGTATAGATAATATCAAATGTAAGAGATAATAAAATTTTTAAATACTTTGAAAATACATAAGAAGAGAAAATGTGTTTGCAATGGTTATTTTCATTTTCATCTTCTTTTCTTTGAGACACACACACACACACACACACACACACACACACACACACACACACACACACACACACAAATAAGAAATAATTTCAATTTATATTCATAGATATGGTGACATTATCATATTTATTCATGGGGAGGGGTTCGAACACAGGTTAAGTGTATGTCCTAAAGTTGCAGGTCTTTATGCCCACTACACACAAATGGTTTGAATGATATTAATTTGAAAGGCAAATGCTTTTGTTTCCAGTTGTCATACTTATAGTGGAAAATGATGCATTGGGCTTGGAAAACCACACTCACCAACATATGTTACCTAAGAAAAATGATGTAATACTTTTACTTCTTCATTCGTAGTGACAATAAGTTACGATTTCTTGAACAGTTTCATGAAAATTCCCAAAATGTGACGTGCTATATATTAAATAACAAAATGACACAGTTTGTAGAAAATTCATCTACTCATCTAAAATTTGCACAATCTTCAAAATAAAATCAAAAGACATATCGTATGTACAAGGAAGAACATATGTATACATTAACAATAGAAAGCGGGAAGAAATGTATAAAAGCTAGAGTAAAAAGACAAACATAAGCACATATATTCAAATCTTGCACAAATACTTCTTAAGAGTGTTTCAATAACATTAATATCACATAAAAATGAAATGAGTCTATACTACAACGTGAGGTACGTGTTCACTTTGATTACATATGTAACAGTCATCTCTCGGATGGTATCTCTTATAATTAATTCAAATTCGCATCTATTCTTGGCTAGATGAACACTTGTATCTCCTATTTAAATATCCAGTCACCTGCCTTAACAGTCAGCATAGCATGACATTTTAAATGGTAAATCGACGAAACATAATGGTGAATTGTGAATTATAGTAGTGATATTTTAACGGAAACATTTCTTGGCACAGCAATGAAAGGTGGAAAGAAATATAGACGGAAATAAAACGAGAAAAAAAATCGCTCCTGTTCAAAAAAAAAATAGGATGATTTCTAATAGTATGCATGCATATTAAGAATTAAATATCACGTTAACTAGTAGGCAAGCGAGTAAATCAATATGAGGTATGCAAGCCACATTACACTATTAAAGATGTCGTACATACCTTTTCCAGTGATCTACATGTGAAATAAAGAAGAACATTTAAATTGATTTGAGCATTATTCGTATTATTTATTGCACAATCTATTATAGAAGAGGCATTCAAAATAGAAGACAACACACACACACACACACACACACACACACACACACACACACACACACACACACACACACACACACAAACACACACACACACACACACACACACACACACACACACACACACACACACACACACACACACATCGCTTTCTCTCTCATTTCGTGGTCTGTCTCTCTTCCCGTTTTATCCCTCTAAAACTTCACTTCTCTTTTCTTCTCCACCTCGGTCACATTCTTGCTATATGCGTCTTTGTCTCTCCCTCTCTCTCCCTCTCTCTCCCTTATATATTAATCATTTTATTACGAAGCAATAATCTCCTTTGTGTATAAAGAAGACTTAAAATACACTCTCTGGCATTCTTTAGTGCTCTCACCTCTTGTCCTCTTTCGGTGCACAATGACAACGGCAACAGTGACCGAGAGAATAGCGATTCCAGTTATACTAGACAAAGTGATGATGATGACTATTTCGTATTCTTCTAAAGTTGTATTACTATTTGTGGAGGGTTGCTCAGTCTGTGAAGCTACTGAAACTTAAAAAAAATCTTTAAAATTACATCGAAGCAAACTAATGGAATAAGTTCATCTTCTCTTCATTGTTTAAGGATAACAAAAGAAACTCTAAAAATGTATTTAAAATGTAAATTTATTTCAAATGATAATGAAAAGTGGTGTACCTTTTTATAAATGATCTAATTTACTAAATACAATTAAATTGACTGCCTTTAATTTAGAATCAAATGTATTAAATTCTTGATTATGTATTATGCTAACAACGTCTAAATATGAACAAAATCAATTATGTACACAGAGAGCAGCAACGTATGTAAATATTATGCTGAGCATGAAATAATGTATAGCAAAGTCTATTACAGGTATGCACATAGTCAGAGTCACTTTTGCCGAATTCAGACAAGGGGCGCAGCTATGCTGTCGAATATACGGGCAAACTTCAGACAGAAGCCGATTAGACAAAGAAAATGATGAAACAACTTCTCTGTGTCGTGAGGCAGATCATTTGACAGTTTAGTAATTTTCTTTTTATCATGAAATATTCGTCCTGAGCTAGTGGGTAGCCTAAATAATACATATTTCTGAATTCAACAGAGTATTTGGACGAATTCACATTCAAACGAGTCTTCGCATTGCAGTTTTAGCATCGTCTTTTGACGGAAAACTGCTAATTACGTAATTAATTAAATTAATATTAATTAATTTTGCTAATTTTTTGAAATTCTTAAATCAAATTTTGATTTCAATTTCACAATTGTTTTCTTTAAAACTATTTACTCCTTCATTTTATTTGGAGAGGTACATGTGAGATGATGGGTGGGGGCTGCCAATGACGTAATACAATTGAGAAGATGGTCTATACACATGTTTTAAAATAGTTCCCATCATCGACGACGACGAGAGATTTGTGGTAGGGCCGGAATAGTGATAGAACGACTAGTAAGATAAACGCAGTGTAGTGACCATTCTGAGACAGGTAACACTTGGGAGACGGTCACTGACTGACGGACTATCTAAGGCTTGACCTAGTCACTCTCAGACCGCACAAGACCCTTAAGGAGGTTGTGAGCGATTGGCATGAAAGATATTAATTAGAGTATTAATTAATAACCGAGACGCACACAGAAAACCCCCTTTTCGCCATACCATAGTTACTATTAGCTTTTATGCATGGTAGTGAGTCATTTCGCAAGTTTTCATATGACCTATCCATGTCAGTGCAATCATATTAATGTGTTATATAAAAACGCATTTTGTCAGTGCTCACATATTAATTTAGTATGTTTTTATACGTATGACATTTTTCGCGACATACATTTCTGTTATATTGTCACTAATTCTTGGTTTCGTATGTACTATAGCGACGACATAAATTAATGTTATATATTCATTAATTCTTGGTTTTGCAAGTATTATAGCGACAACATACATTTCTGTTATATTGTCACTAATTCTTGGTTTTGAAAGTTCTATAGCGACGACAGAAAAGAGACAGTAGACATCTACTGATGTACTTTCAGAATTATGTTTTATCAAAATTATCAGAAATTATTTTTCTTTGGTGGTGGTGGTGGGTGGCTATCTATAATTGTAAATGAGAAAACACTTAAATAATTGAATGAATTTATTTGTATGTAGTATTAAACTAAACTATCACTTAAATTTAATTCGGTAATCACATTAGAGTTCAGTTTGTGAAAAGGGACCTGAAGAACATGATGTTGTGTGCACATAAATTATAAGCGTATGTTTGAGGTCACTGTATTATTTTTGGACTTACACTGTTTATCTGAAATACATCCCATGACTGTAAATATTGCCCCTTTTCATGGTGTTTGAGTGTTACAGGTATTAGACTTTATACGTTATGATTAATTATCGCTCAAGTATTACCAGTTTCTTCAGGATAGAAATATTGAAAAAGAAGAAAATAAATTGAACATGATGTACAAAATGTAAAAGATAAATATATACTGACCGTTTACCATTTGAAATTCCTTTTCCTCTATGATGTTCTCGAAAACCGCTGTTAACTTCCACGTTGTAAAATCCGATTCATTGATTATTTTTCCAAATATGTACGTGCCGTGTTTATTTGTACACAAGCAAGTCATATTAGGTAGGTTAGATCCTCTACATAGAGTAGAATTGAATATAAATTGACATTGAGGTGTATACGGACCATTTTTACTGAACTTGCTAATCTCGATTTTCCATGTCTTATTTTCAATAAAATTCAGATATGAATAATTGAAGGTGATGTTGACTGTTGAATTTTCTGTTGCAATCAACGTTCCGTTGGTGAGTTTGGGGCTTTCGATGTTAAAAATACCACCTAGAATAGATAGATAGATAGATAGATAGATAGATAGATAGATAGATAGATAGATAGATAGACAGATAGACAGATATATAGACAGATAGAGAAAGATAGAAATATAGATAGATAGATAGACAGACAGACAGATAGATAGATAGATAGATAGATAGATAGATAGATAGATAGATAGATAGATAGATAGATAGATAGATAGATAGATAGATAGATAGATAGATAGATAGATAGATAGATAGATAGATAGATAGATAGATAGATATAACCTTACATTCAGCTTTAGGCAGACAATGCTTTAAAAGCCAGCATTTGGTCGACCTTAGTGTATATATACTAAACCACACTTGAATTCACAGGAAAAACTATTGGAATATGAAATATATCAAATATAACTACAATAAAGATAATAGAAAGAGAGAAAAATTACTTAGGCAGACCACATATTTGTCTTCCCTATGCTGTATTGCCATATATTACATTATTGAAATGTGGAGATTATATTGGTTACATTCATAGTGCATTTTAAGCAAATAGATTTAAAGTTTACTAGAGTGCTTGAGTGTGTGTGGAGATTATACTATTTACATTGATTAGTCATTTTAAGTGACTAGATTTAAACATTACTAGTTGCTTAAATATGTGTGGAGATTATACTATTTACATTGAGTGTGCATTTTACATTTAAAAAAAATAAATTTACTAGTTGTTTGGTGGATGTGGAGATTATATTGCTTATATTGATTGTGCATTTTAGTAAATATGTTAAAAGTTTATCAGTTATCTGCTTGTGTGTGAATACGTTTGTAAAATCTGTCAGGTTACTAAGCAGTTGGCTAGTCACGTGATCATGGTAGAGTTAATATGCTATTTAAAATGGAAATTACACTCGAAAAAAGATGGGAATAGGAGTGCAAGAAAAATGGCCAAAATAGATTGCACCCCAGCATATAAAATGTCAGATTATATTACATGCTGTGTAGATAAGAAAGAAAGATTGAAGATCAAAATGGAAATGAAAGACAAGCCTGAAAGAGAAAAAATAGAATAAAAAAGATGAAAGTGAGAAAAAGATTACAGATTGAATTTGAAGATAAAGAGAAAAGAGAGGTAGTATGTGTCCAGTTAGAAGCAAGCCTATGGTAAAATGTATCAAATTCCAAGTTGACACCTTTGAGTGACATATCCATTTGCCTAACTATCTAGCTCAGAGCACAAACTAATCTCAGAGATCACATCCTATTTTTTCTTTGTTTTTAAAACTAAGTTACTATGGTGACTCATCACCACCTGGCAAGAGTACACTAATCATAACAAGAAAGGGTTGTACACACAAACCAACACTTTTAACTATAGTAATATAAATCTTAACTTTCCAATAACTCAAAATTCTATTTCAACAAATAATTTCACAATAACAACAACTATAAACAACCAAACTTATTATAGTGGTGATTCTTTAAAATAAATTACATTTCAAAACTCAGAGCCTGTCTTCTCACAGACAAAATTAGCATCTCAGTGGCCTATCCACGTATCCCCCCTCCCCCGTACACTGACACGATTTCTGGGCTTGGCAATGCTGACCAGAGGGGTAAGCATGTGCATCACTCCAAAGTTAATTACGCCTTTCCATTCCCCGACACAACCTACGGCTAGCGTTTCCAACTTAGCTTTCGAATTGTTGACAAAATGGTCATTTTGGCCCCTTTCTATGCTTATATTAATTTAGAAGTTTCGTTAATCGTTTAGAGTATCTAAGTGTCCTTTATACTTAAAAAATAATATTTTCTCATAACCATGACAGAAAGTAAATATTTGTCTTTAATGTTGTGGAAGAAAGAAAACGTTTACAATGCACATATATCAGCCAAGTGTTTGAGATTAGTGGTGTCTTATGGATAATTATTAATAATATAAATTAATTTTCTGATTAATAATATAAATTAATTTTCTGATTAATAATATAAATTAATTTTCTGATTAATAATATAAATTAATTTTCTGATTAATAATATAAATTAATTTTCTGATTAATAATATAAATTAATTTTCTGATTAATAATATAAATTAATTTTCTGATTAATAATATAAATTAATTTTCTGATTAATAATATAAATTAATTTTCTGATTAATAATATAAATTAATTTTGTAATTAGATATGAATGATTAATTAACAAAAATTATCATAACCAAGAACTACTGTTGAATTGGCGTCACTAAATATAGATTAAAGACGGATTTGTTTTCTACTTTAATAAGAAGTCATCCACCTATGACATATTGTGTAAAAGTTATTGTATATTTTTTAATGTTGTGGAAAAGAGAAAACGTTTACTGCGCTCGCATATCCATCACTCGAGAGAGACGAGTGGATTCTGTTGGAGCGACATTAATACCCATTTTCTGCTAGCGTTCCACATGTGGAACGCTTCGTAATCTTTACACAATAACTTTATAAAAACCAAATTGATATTATTTTGTGCTTAATGTGCCTTTCCTATGATTGTTTTATATTTCTGAATTATTTTATTACGGTTTTGAATTTTGTTTTACCGGCAATCCGGATTTTTCGAGCAACTTATCCAAAATTGCAGCTTTCAGCACACAAGCAAAAAGGTGAGTTGCAAATACATTTTAATTCTGTATTAGAAAAGTAAAAAGCATTATGTTCTTTTAAACAAGACTCTTACCAATTATATTAATGTAAAAAAGTTGGCATATTTCAGTTTAGGAAGAAGTAGGAAGCCTACGATGGAGCGTTCCACAAATGGAACGCTAGCAGCGAATGACCCCACTCACTGTATATTACTAAGTAGTGTTACTTACTAAAAAAATACTTGTTTCTACCATATGTAGGGATAAACTTTAGGGTTTTAGATATGATTAAACTCTTTATACAATAAAAACTATAGAAATATTTGATTCTACCATATGTGGGGATCAACGTTAGGGTTTTAGATATTATTATACTTTTTATACAATAAATGCTATAGGAATTTGTCTTTGTTATGTTTTGCAGGCACTTTTCATTGAATGAAGTGCTGTCAATCATTGAGACTGACTGGGACGCTCTCAGTCAGGGTCAGCATGACTTCAGCACTTCTTTAGGAGAGATCTGAGCTTTCCTTGCCATCCTTCTAGTGTCCGGATATGCGCCTCTGCCACGACGTTCCCTGTACTGGGCACAAGAAGATGACGTATACAATGCTGCCGTTGCATATTGTATGTCCAGAAACAGGTTTGATCATATCATGAAATATCTTCACTTGCCTGACAACACCAATATTCCTGTGAATGACAAAATTGCCAAAGTAAGACCGCTTTATGATCATCTCAACCAGCGTTTCCTGAAGTATTTTCCCATGACACGTGAAGTTTCTATTGACGAGTCTATGGTTCCTTACTTCGGCAAACATTCAATGAAACAGTGCATCCGCGGGAAACCTATCCGGCTTGGATACAAGCAGTGAGTGATGGTGACTCCCTTAGGATATGCTTTGTGCTTGTCTCCATACCAAGGAGCATCAGCAGGTTACGACCGGAACCTAGGTCTTGGGCACTCAGTTGTACTTGACCTCACAAAGAAGCTTCCGGATGATCTGCCATTTCACATCTTTTTTGACAATTTCTTCACGAGGATTCCGCTGCTGGAGGATCTGGCATCAAGAGGACTGAGGGCCACAGGAACAATCCGGAGCAACAGAGTGGAAAAGTGTCCCGTGAAAATTCAAGAACTTTCTAAGGAAAATAGAGGCATATCGAGTGCACTGCAGACTTTCACATGGAATAACATTCACATGATTGAATTTTGGCTGTTGTGAAGGCTAATTTAGCTGTTGTAAAAGGCTTAAAATAAATAACAACTGCAGATTCTTTTATTTTTCTTAATATGTGTTCAATAAGTGAATGTACCCTTTCGCTGCTAGCGTTCCACATGTGGAACGCAAACAAAAATTGCAATAAAATTAAAAATACACGTTTTTAAGAAAAACTAAATTTATTCTGTGTTCTTTTGGTGCATAAAGTACAACATATCTGAAAATTAACAAAAAACTCGAGGTTGGGAGAAAATGGGTTAAATTAATGAAATAAATTAAGATTGCCATCACTTGTAATTATTTGTGAATGATTAATTATATAAAAATATTAATCATCAAACGACAGAGTGGCAAGCCAGATAATAAACCTAAACCAACATCGTCTCTTGTACATGCACCATTTACTAGGACGAAATATAAAGTACTTCACCTCACGCCAGCAGCAAAGACAAAGGTGTTACGAACAAAGCAGTAGTGTTGTTTAACTGTAATAAACCAGGCCATATTACACGTTATTGTCAGGTAACATAAATGTTACGAACAAAGCAGTAGTGTTGTTTAACTGTAATAAACCAGGCCATATTACACGTTATTGTCAGGTAACATAAATGTTATAGAACCAGTAGTGTGCTTTAACTGTGACAAACCAGGTCATATTACACGTTATTGCCAGGTAACATAAATGTTATAGAACCAGTAGTGTGCTTTAACTGTAATAAACCAGGCCATATTACACGTTACTGCCAGGTAACATAAATGTTATAGAACCAGTAGTAAATGTTATAGAACCAGTAGTAAATGTTATAGAATATAGAACCTAGTGTGTTTAACTGTGACAAACCAGGTCATATTACACGTTATTGTCAGGTAACATAAATGTTATAGAACCAAGTACCGCACCTCGTTTTAATGCATATTTCAGACACACTGTGGGACATGTCTCCTGTGGCCAGAGACATCTAAAGCAAGACAGCTTGAAGAGATGGGATCTCCAAGACAAATGTTAAATCGTTTGGGTGAGTTGACCTGTTACAATAGAAAATTCATTTCCAAGTTAAAAGAATTAGAGTCATCATGTCTCCCATGACTTTTAACTTATGCTAAGGACAAAGAACCGAAGAGTTTGACTGGTTACTTAAAGGCAGCTGACAGGTACGAGGAAATATATGGGAAGCGTACTTATATGACATCTAGGTATAACTCTGAACATCACAAAACCTTGAATGAACAAGTGACGTTCAAACGACAGAATGATAGATCTGACCACAAACGAAGTAGGTTACACACTTCATCGCTTTCTTCAATTAAAAAGACAAAGGATATAGTACCCGCACCCCTCCCCCCAACAGTAAAGACAAAGGTTTAAGAACGAACCAATAGTATGCTTTAGCAGTGTCAAACCAGGTGTAACAGGCACGCCACTTATTAGTTAATTATTAATTATTAACTAATTTTTCATAACTAATCACAAGTGATGAGAACCTTTTTGCATTTTATTAATGATCCTCCAGCGGACACCACTCGTCTCTCTTTCTCCCTCTCTCTCTCTCTCTCTCTCTCTCTCTCTCTCTCTCTCTCTCTCTCTCTCTCTCTCTCTCTCTCTCTCTCTCTCTCTCTCTCTCTCTCTCTCTCTCATTTGGCGGATATTTTGGCGCTGTAAACGTTTTATCTATGCCACAACACAAAACAACATTTACAGTCACATGTTTCCTTGAGTTGAAAACTTACTAAAGGAGAAGACAAATCAGACTTTAATCTATAGTTAGCGAGACCCATCCACCCACTTTCTTCTCAAATATAAGATTATCAATATGTGCAAGAAGGTCAATAAATTTATTAAATGTACAATCACATGTGCATGTAACAATTACAATGAAATAGATAACTTGACATCAATATTCCATTAACTCACGTTCGGATAGCTATTGTTTACACAGGCTCTCTCTCTACATATATCTAAAGTAGAAAATTAAAGTTCAACAATAGTCAATACAAGTCACAGGTAATTTTTTTCAGAGAATAGAAATGGAGTTATTAGAGATAGGTTATTGAAATATTTCGCAACTTGGATTAAGCACTGTTTTGACAGTCCTTCACTCGCTTTTGTAACAATGTCACAATGTCATAATTTCTGCATGACAGCACATTTTTTCCTCCTTATGAATGGAAAACACTGACGCGTTATCTCAACCAATCTGACACTCTCTTCACCATCAGTTTATTGAGCTGTATATAATCATAATGATTCTGGTAAGTTCACTGTAATGATGTACTGGCTTTTGGTAGAAATGTAGGGGTGGAGCATACTTCCTTACATTTACACACACCACTACAGACATTCCCGCACTTTCCAGTCATCCAAATTATACATGGCAAAAGTGTCTAGGGTAACTGTAACCTTGAGACCTGAAGCTTGCAACTCGACATTCAAGACTCCATCTCAAACTCAAAGTCAAATCCAAAAAGTGGAAACATGAGACTCGAAAGACAAAACACGCATGCTCGTTGCAACACTTAATTAAGGAGCAAGCCTAAGGTAAGGTAAAATTAACTATTGCTCTTTCCACTCCTGCTCTGATTCTGTGATGACAAATAGACTCACAATTCAGTTACTGATTACTAACTTGACTAATTCATTGTTAGGATAGAGTCTTAATAACTGGTAGACAGTATTTGGGCATTTGTCCTCAGTAGTAGTATACGTGTTCGTGTTTTCTTTTGTATGTTTTGATTGCTGATTTAATAAATTTATTGTTGTTACTTATTTGTCCTTCTTAAGCATACTATTTAAATTATATATTTGGAGTAATAGTGGTGGATGGGGTCTCTTTAACTATTCCTTCAGTAAAATGTCACACCTACAGAATAAATTGTGTTATTAGAACGTCTACCTAAATGACTTTGTTAAGGAGTAGCGTTCTGCAAACAAGTTTATCCGCCAAGTGGGAGACAAGTCTGGTGTCTTATTGAGATTTATTATTAATGTGTTAATTAAGATTCCAGCCACGTGTATTTAGTTATAAATTATTAATTTGAATAATTAGAATAATAATAATCATAACCACCAGCGGGCATACATCACACATATTAGGTTATAATGCCTAAATGTGCATCATTGTAGTGCTTATTTTGAAATAGATATACATGTTTACGTGAAACTAGAAGTATATTCGAGTAAAATATAGAAAATCACTGACTAACCTGCCCTTTGAAATATCAAATCAATCGTATGATTACGTGACGTACACAGTCTCCATTTAGTAAAGTGAGATAACGTGACAACACTTTCAAACAAGTACGTTAGATTTCTCTTTAGACAACGACACTTTAAGGAAGAATAATTAGATGACCCAATACATCTCGTGAGATTCTTCCTAATTGTGCATTGAGGGGCGTAATTTTCTTTATCCCAGCGCAAAACGTTTATTTGAATTTCTTCAATGAAATTACACTCAGAATTCGTAAATCCAAACGTGAGGTTAGCAAAACTGTATATGTGAAAAGTTAATGTTCCATGTTTCAATGCAGGGCTTTCAACTTGAAAATCTCCACCTGGAATTTATAAATAATATATCAAAATGAAATAAAGTATTACTATGGGTATCGAAATAAATAAATAATGAAGGCAGTATAAATAGGCGATTTGTATTGTTGAACTCAATATATTGATTGTGTATGTGTTCGCGCGCGCGTGTGTGTGTGTGTGTGTGTGTGTGTGTGTGTGTGTGTGTGTGCGCGCGTGTGTGTGTGTGTGCGTGTGTGTATGTGTGCGTATGTGTGTATGTGATCGTGTGTGTGTATGTGTGCGTGTGTGCGTGCGTGCGTGTGTGCTTGTGTGTGTGTGTGTGTGTGTGTGTGTGTGTGTGTGTGTGTGTGTGTGTGTGATATTTCTTAATGTCTTAGGGGTTACATTTAATACAATAATACCTGAGATGAATACAAAAAAGAGAGGATACAATAAGCAAAGTTATTTAATGTAAACAAAATAGTCAGTACCGGATATATAACTTAAAGTCTATATTAAAACTCTACCAAGCTTTCTTGATGTCCAGATTACTGTACGCAGTACCACTAGCAGTTATTCTAGATTTATAAAAATAAGTATTAACTTAATCTGCACACAAACTTGAGTACCAACTTGTAGTCTTTGGTGTACCAATCAATATATCCAATAGCAGAGGATTTGAAAATGCCAAGAAAATAAATAAATACAGCTAGAGTAGTAGCCTACTACATCAAGCTACAAAACATGCCAGATAATTACCCATTAAAACAAGCATTAACACATTTGCAGCAGACAATCAGTATAAATAAGACTATGAGATAAAATCCAAACTCCCACTTGAATTGCTATTTAACCACTAAAATTACTTAATTATTTGTTCTATTTGATTCATTACATTTGGTAAACTGTTGTTATTTTTTTTCACTTTCATTTCCGAGTTATTAAATTTATGGAAATAGGTATGTAGGTTTAAGGGATGGATGCCTTATTACTTTTTCTAAACCAAAAGTAACTCAACAGCACACCTTGGAAAGTGACTATCTTAAGTTAACTGGAGTATTGGGGAGGGTGAGATATACTACACATAGATCTAGTAGTGGTGGTACTCATAGGAGTGTAGGCGTTTGTGAACGAGTGACACTCAGGGATGGGAGGATACGATTTTAATTTGTCTTCTTCCTTGAGACTGACTTAGTTTTCTCCGACTGCACATGACGAAGACCCTGTCGGTGAGTGGGATTAAATAGATTAAAGGACTATTGTTTATCCCACCCCATTATTCACAAACATAAATTAAGATTCACATTAAAAGAAATTAGTTATGAGTTGTTAAATATTAATTGTAAACAATAACTAGTATGCTGTGACATTCATCACTGAAGAGAAAGGCACTGAGGGAGGAGGATCATAATATGCATAAATTTTAATGTTTGTATCAATAATTATTTTCAACAAATCAGTATAGGTAGTTAGACACTTAATTATATTTTGAGCTAATGCATGCGTATGCGCTCTCTCTCACTCTCTCTCTCTCTCTCTCTCTCTCTCTCTCTCTCTCTCTCTCTCTCTCTCTCTCTCTCTCTCTCTCTCTCTCTCTCTCTCATATAAATCATGTGCACGCATACATACGACGAAAAGTGAACCATGAAATAAATATGTATTTCAATATTTACCTTCCTGTCTGATGCATTTAGGTCAATAACCCCATTCTGTATATTTACAAACGTTTCCAATAATTTCAGCATAATCACATCAGATCGAGTTGTGCATTTGCATAACGCTTAATGGATATTCAAATTTGAATGGAGGTTGAATCGTGACATAATCGTGCTATGTCAGTCAACGTTTATCATTCAGATGCTGCATCTATTATACTGTACGTTTTACAGAGCTGAAGCATTGTTGGAAATATTTACAGTACAGTTTGTTAATTGTGAATGTTGAATTATATCGTATCTTATATCCAATATATCACACGTCTACACCATTTTGTCAACAGACAACGAAAACTAGTGTGACTGATAAAACAATCAACCTATATAAATAGTCTTGTCTTTCAATACATTTTAAATAGTCATGACGTGGGCCGCAGATAAAAACAATATCCTCTTAGTATTTATTTCAGTCACATATGTCTTATTTGTTTTCAACTGCGTCTATCATCCTCACTCTACTTTTCACTGTTTTAAGCATTTCTTTCCTTCACGGTATCTGTTGCGTGACTTTTTTTTATGTCACTATATTTATGTATGTCACCCTCCTTTATCTCTCACTCACTCTAGAGTGTTAATGTCAACCCACTATTATGTAAGAATCACAAAATATTAAATATATTTTTTGTCGATGTTGAGCAGTGTAGAGCAGTACGGTTAAAATTCTACAGGTACTACTATATTCTTCCCCAATAAAATAAAATGAATAACTAAACTATAACTCACATGTTTTGTTGATATTTGTACAGCGTATCACGTCACACACAATCAGGCACAACAAGTACTGTAGGTAGCACTTTTCCATCTTACTATTCACCTGACAAATGATCATGTCAGTAATGTGAATTTAAAGGATGGGGAGAGCTGTTTGAATATACTTTCAGTTTCGAATAATCTTCCTTCTAAACAGTTTTACAAAGATAGAAAAATACATACATACATTCACACATACAAACATAGAGTTATGCATATATACATTCATACTTGCATATACACACTTTATCTGCCTTTAAAATGTACAATGTTTAATAACTTTTATTTAAATGCAATGTTTTTTATTCCTTTAGATATTGTGAATCATACTAAATAAAGAACAACAAAATGAACAGACGTGTTGTGTTAAATTTTATCAGAAATACTGAAGATACCAAAATATTTCCCTTGTCATCTTTTAATAAATTTTTGTATCTGTTTCGGACCGCTACGGATGTAAATGAAAATTAGACCAGTGGAATGCTAAAGAAACCAGTCGCCATTCTCCCACAGCTCGGAGGTCGCTTTTAACATTAGTGTCAATAAAAATCACAGCAATCATTGTATCAGAGAACAAAAATGGAGTTATTAGAATATTCATAATACATTTTACATAAATTGAATTAAGCACTGTCTTTAGCACGCTTTTGCAACAATGTCACAAGTCTATCGTCCATATGCATTCTCTCTCCACCCACGTCAAAAACACTGACATGCTTTTATTCACTCGAAGCCAAATTGGGTGTCCTCTTTCGCTGTGTCAGTTCCTTCAAGCAGAACAATTTTAAGAAGTTTTAGTAACTTCACTGTAGCAGTAATTGCCCAATATAATCAGCATACTTTGCCACAATACATCAAAGGAGTGTAGTGTATCTTTTTACACTTAACATAAACTGCTAACTGCCTCTACCTTGGTCGTTTGTAGCAGTTTACAATTGTGAATGAGGATATTAAAATAACATGAGGAGAGAAAAGGCCTCTTTTCTCTGAGAAATATAATAAGGAACAAACCAGTTTCCTATTTATCAATGATCGCTACTATTGGTCAAAACGCTCTTTGAATACTTTTACTTGCAATTTAAAAAAGAGATTGCATTTTGAATGCTTGCACGAATGGCGTACATTATTTGCTTTGAAGAATGTTTGCTTGTTAAGATATACATTTAAGGGGAAGTAATTTTAATGGACGCTAAAGTTAACATTTTTGGAATTCATCACTCTATATGAAGACGCTCGCACTCAGAAATTAAAAACAAAATAAAGCGGATTATATCTTCCGCAAACATTATTTTGGAAACTGTTGCCACAAATGTGATATTACTATGAATAAAATGGACTCCAACTGAAATTTCCGTGTGCCTATTTAATTTGTTCAAAGATACGTGTGTCTGTGTGTGTGTGTGTGTGTGTGTGTGTGTGTGTGTGTGTGTGTGTGAGGAAGGAATAGTTGTTTTAGGTTAAAGGACACTAGAGTATAATGAGTATATAAAGAATATTTCCTTTTATAGATATTTGAATCATATTTAATTGTCATGACATGTGAACAATGACTAATATTCAAATTGCACACATTGTTCAATGTCATTTCTACCAGTATAATGTAGTGCATTTGTAGTTGTTGGTGACGTCTTTCGTTGTGCAATTTATTGTTACATTAGTCACGTGTTTTTATTTGTTGCAGTGATGTCAATCGTCATGTTACGTGTCTTCTATTGTTTAAAAAAAGGTGTCAACAGGTGTATCTTTGTCATATTACTGACAACTTCTGTCTATAATGGTGAGTATTTAACAAAGCAGTAAATATTTAATTGTATCACGAATTGTGGGCAGATTCTCCTTCAGCTTTGGACGTAATGGGAGAAATTGGAATTGCTCATTAGATAATCCAGTGCAGAATGTTGATTCATTTTCTAATGTGTAACATTATAATGAAGCACTGTCAGCTTTGCATTGGTTCACCTTGGACGCTAAGTTCTTGACCCTCTTTTTAAGTATCCACCTGACGATATTAGACGTAACGCATAAGCCGTACTATATTAACACGTTGAGTGTCACTGGGACCAATAATCCCCAAAGTCAAACTGGGATGTATGCCACTGGGACCATAACTCCCCATAGATGCACACGCTCAGTCTCAGCAATCCTAGTCACTAAATATAACCAAAACGTGGAGGAAACTAAAAGAAATAAATTAAAACATGGCTATTAGTTTTAGTGTTAGCACAATTAAGACATTTACCGCATTCGTTATTGATACTTATTACGATGTTTATTTAGATTGTCTAAAGTTCACGTGTTAGGACATTGCTTATTAGATGTTGTTAATTGTACTATTATATGATTACATATAATGTTGTGTGTGTGCGTGTGTGTTTGTTTGTGTGTGCGTGCGTGCATGCGTAATTATTACCTGTTACATACTGGTGGTGTAAAAAGCGTGCTGTTGATATTTTGTTTTCAGAAATAACTTTCCTGTTAACAATGTACACAGTGCGCTTAACTATGTATTACGTCTGTGTGAACTATGCGCCTTGCTGTCTTTCTGAACGATATGTTTCTGAAACACATTATAATCCTAATTAAGTTATGACGGTTTGAACTGAAACATCAGTTGAAAATTAAATTATTGACATTTTAGTTGTTAATGGTGGAACATTTCTTAAGATGATAATTGGATATTATTATTATCTGCATTACTGCGTTAGGTTCGTAGTGCAACGGAATCGATACATTTTGTTTTTACCAATAAGTCTTCTTTAAGACGGGATGGTAATTTAATGTATTTAATATTATTTTGTGTTGAATGTTCAGTTTGCATGGAGTTAGCGGATGCAGCTTGTTTTTATTTTCTCTATTGCTTTGAGGTTAGCTTAACCCGTATATGCCGGAATTTTGTTTTTGATCGGAAATGGTCTAATCATGATGGTTGTAGACCAGATAGACTAGATAGCTCACATAGATCAGATGATGGCTCAGATAGACCAAATAGACCATATATAAATTATGTTGAATCAGTGGGATTAATTTGTGTAATTTCAATAAGATACGTCCTACATATGGGACGATATGACTGAATCGTTAGTGTTTTTTCAGGACACGCGTGCAACATCACACATTATATAACATTGATTTTATAACACGATACGACCATTCAAGAAAAAAATAAACAAAGTTCTTTAGTGTTCTTGTAATGTACACTCAACACAGAACAAATTGATATCGATACAATAATCCAGTGAAGTCGAACGAAAGTATATAAGAACATATAATTGAATGATAACACCAAACTGAATTGACTGTGACCAAGTTAACGCTTCCTGATAAAATAAAATAAAATTGAATGATAACACCAAACAGAATTGACTGTGACCAAGTTAACGCTTCTTGCTAAAACAAATATGCTCAAAGGTCAGAATGTCTGAACTATAATTTAAAACTACAATACAACATATAATGACGTTAAGTCAAGGTGTGTGGAAGGCTTGGAAGGTCTAATCCTGAACACCCACCTGGCACCTGAAACTCTTGTGTTTGGTCTTCAGACTGCACAAGGAGCAGGGCACTGTATTGGCCACGGAGTGATAAGGTGACTTTATGGGGCTGGCGGAGCGTCTTACTTCTGAAGATCCCGGGATGGCTGCGGCACGAGCAAGACACACTTTAGTAACTGCACGTCGAAATTTCAGAAGATTCACATTCTTCTCTTTCCCCTGAACAGATGCCATGTTCGCTTTACTGAGGGTCGGAACAGAAGATGAAGAGTGTCCACCGCCATTTATATTACTGCGAATTTATGTCCTGTATGTGAACCCGTTTAGGTACATTCTGCCGACACCACCCATTGTTTTTATTTGTAATGACAATGGATGGTTGTGTTACATCTATTTTTCTTATCTGTATTGTTATTTTTCTTGCTGTGCTAACAGGATGAAGAACAACTGTGTTGGACACCATATTCTAAAGCTGTTATCGGTCTAATAAACTAAAATTGAACTGATTGAGGTATAAATGACATACTCATACGTACAAAGTTTTGTCTTCTACATTTCTTTCGTGGGCTTCATAGGGGATGTTCCACGTGATTGGGAAGAATGGTTTCTGTGCATGCAATCCATTTGGTTGTAAGGTAGTGAACCAGTATGAGACTTGGAATTAGGTTGTATGGTAGTCACCCAGCGTGAGACTTGTAAACAGGTTGTAAGGTAGTAAACCAGCTTGAGATTCGTAAGTAGGATGTAAGGTAGGCAACCAGCTCGAGACTTGTAAGTAGGTTGTCATATGTTACATGGAATTATTGGTCCTTCTGAAGTTCGTCCATCAGATTGATGATAACAGACCTTCCCATTCCACGTCCAGCAGTTGCTGTCTCCCGTATGTTACTTGGTATGGTTATGACTGAAGGCAGTATGCAAGAGGTGTACTCAACACCCACATTTTGAATCCAAAGCATTTCGGTTTGACTCTGATGAATTGCTTTACTCTATGTCTGCCATAATAAGGCACCATTGGCTCATGAATTCTCAGATCAGACGACTTGTGGAATTAAAAATGCAATGAGCGGGTCAAGGGACAAACTTTCAACAGTTTGTCTTCCTTATCCAACTTTGAATTGTTGCTGAGGTGTACTTCACGAAGTCATGAAGGTTTTGGATATTACAATGTTCCTCATATCATCATCCTGCAAAATGCATTCATCTTCTATCAACTGTATGCTAGTCAGTCACACGCAGAATAGACAGAATCATCTTCATCTCCTCGCAATTTTTAGAAAACCCAAAAATTTCCTTTCGACCAAAATTATATTTGATTATTGGTGAAAATATCGTCTATAATGTCATAACAAAATGCATTATATATTTCAACTGATTTTGTTTGCAACTTTGAAACATCTTGTGGTCTTGATTTCCATAGAAACATGTCCTTTTGTATGCCAATTCAACATTTCTTCAATTCCTTACATTTGCTGATTTGGGTGCACTGCAGATTTGTCTTCTGATGAGGTTTTGCATACAGTTTGAATGCTGAGGCTCACATATATGGATATCTTCAGTGCTGGAAGAATCGGATAACTATTCTTCCAGCCCAGCAATCTTTAAAGCAGAAAGCTAAACATAGCCGAAAAGAATAGCAAAGTAATAAGATAGCATAAGATATACATCCTTCAAAACCACACTTAAATACTTAGGAAAATCTATTGAACTATGAAATATGTCAAAGGTAACTACAATAAAGATAATAAGAAAGAAAAATGGCAAAATGAGGTTTTATTTATACAAATAAATAGTACAAGACTTAGGCAGACGACATATTTGCGTGCCTACTGCTTTTGGTCGACATAAGGCTGGTTTTTAAGCATGTTTGGTCTGCTTAGGTCTGTGCAGTATTTGATGTTATTAACATATCACAATGACCTGGTCACAAGTGATTGTTCAACGTACACTATGCCTGAGAACTGGGGCTATAGCAGGGGCTGTGGACCACTCATATGCCCGCCACCATTCTCCACACCACTGTATTCATCACTCATTTCATCACCTGTAGTTAGATGTACATAAACATCTGTACCCTGGAAGTCACACTCTTCCTCCAACATTCTTATGACTTCAGGTACACTAAAGTACCTGAAAAACGCATATGGTGTATTAGAACACTTAATGAATCACCTCATCCCAACCAGTCATAGTGTCCCATATATGGGACACATATTAAAGCATTTGCAGCAGAAAATATTCATGTACTGGAAAATCTGAAAGACAAATTTTAGTTATTCACCTCATCATTAATTTCACTTCTTAAATGTCATTAAAAATTTAAAGTAATGAAACGATATAATCTTTCCTTTTTGATGCAACTATTCATCAGGAAAATGTAAGATATCCAGCAAAATGGCCACTCGACTGCCAATATGTGCAAGGGGAATCATTCAGATTTTTCGTTTTCAACTTGCATTAGCCTCCCTTGAGCACTGCAAAGGACTTATAAAAACGAACAACATAAAACTTGAATATGCTAGCAAGTTTATATTCGCGCCCCATATAAACGCCACTCTAGTTACTAGTTATGGTTATTAATATTATTAATCATCCATAACTAATTACAAGTGATGAGAAACTTAATTTATGTTATTAATAATTTTCCAAAAGACTCGTCTCGCTCACTTGGCGGATATGCAGATGCTGTAAACGTTTTCTCTCTTCCACAATATTAAAACCAAACACTTTCTGTATTTGCTCTCAAATGGAATATCAGGAATCAACAAACAGGAACACGTTTTACTTATAAATTTGACGACAACACTGGATGCACACGTCAGCGTAATCAAGTAGACTACTATAGTCCTTATATCATTAAGGTACAGAAGAACAAGGCTTTCTCTTCTCTGCAAATGAAAAATTAGGGCAGCATCAAATTTCAGGTATAAACATGTTCTCTCTTACAAATCCCGTAACAAGTTTGTTAGTCCAACTCTCTCTCTCTCTCTCTCTCTCTCTCTCTCTCTCTCTCTCTCTCTCTCTCTCTCTCTCTCTCTCTCTCTCTCTCACACACACACACACACACACCATACGAAATATAGCATTGATCAAAATGCACAAGTATAATGTACAATGTAGTCATATTAATGAACACAGAAATAATGGTACAATTACATCAGCATTCTCTAACGCAAATCATAAATCAATAGCAAACATGTATGAAATATTTCCTTGTTTATTTATGAATGAGTTAACTTACCATAAGTAATGATCGCCTTTATGAACTGATTCGAGGTATGTTCTAATTCAAATTGATTAGAATAGAGTACTTCTTCAACAAAGAAAATTTCTGTCCATCGCCATTGGATGAATATGTTATGACTAGCCTGAATAATACATCTGACTGAATTCAACAGAGTATTTGGAAGAATTTACTTTCAAACGAGACTCGGGCATAGCAGTTTTAGCAGATTTGCATTTTCTTACTTTGTGTGTTTCCCATTTTTATTGCTATCCTTTATGCATGAAAGATGTGCAATTTGGAAGTGCTGATATGACGTATCCATTTCAGTGCAATCATATTATTGTGTAATAAAAGAAAAGTATTTTGGGCAGTACTCAAAGATTAGTCTATTATGTACACGTGTGAAATTTTCCGCAACAGACAATTTCTGTTAAACAGTCACTAATTCCCTGATTTTGCAAATACTATAGCGACGACAGAAAAGAGAAAGTAAACATCTGCTGATAAACTTTCAGGATTCTAGTTCATGAAAGTAATAAGAAGTGCTCTTTCTTTGGGTGTGTGGTGCGTGTGTGTGGCAGGAGTGGCTATCTACGATTCTAAGTCTAAAATAGTTGAAACAAGACATAGACCTACAACAAAAGATTACTTTTTAAATGTACTCAAATCAATACTTAGATTTCCTAGAGAACATTTGCACAATAATATTTAGGCTTAGTTCTCATTTGTTTGATTAAATTATTTATCAGTGCCTAAAACATGTAAGAAATATCCATGAGAAAGCAGAACAATATTAAAACAAACTATACAAGCGAATGAGAAAAGATTTTAAAAATTGAATGAGCACAAAATGTTAGGTATAATAATCCTTCAGATAGATAAATAACGCTATATCTTTGAAATTAATGCATAAAGCATATACAGTTTAGTTCTGCCGAACACGATGTTGTGTGCACAAGATTAAATAAATTATAAACCTATGTTTGAGGTCACCTCAATTCTTTCAGAATCATACTGTTTTATCTAAAGTGCATGCCACTGCTGAAAAGATTGCCCTTATTTATGGTGTTTCAGTGTTACAGGTATTTGACTTGCTAACGTTATGATTAATTATCGCTCGAGTATTACCAGTTTCTTCACGATAGAAATATTGAAATAAAATAAAATTAATCGAACATGATGTACAAAATGTAAAAATAAGTAATATACTGACCGTTTATCATTTTAAATTCCTTATCCTCCGTGATGTTCTCGAAAACCGCTGTTAACTTCCACGTTGTAAAATCCGATTGATCGATTATAACTACCTTTCGAATAAGTAACTGTCGTGTTAAATTGTAAACAAACAAGTCATATCATGTACGATAGTTCCTCCACATAGAGTTGAATTATGTACAATTTTACCCTTATGTATATAACCAGCATTTCTATCGAACTTGCTAATCTCGATCAGCAATGTCTTATTTTCATTAAAATTTAAATACGAATATTTGAAGGTGATGTTGAATGTTGAATTTTCTGTTGCAGTCAATGCCCCGTTGGTGAGTTTAGGGCTTTTGATGTTAATAGATAGATAGATGGATAGATAGATAGATAGATAGATAGATAGATAGATAGATAGATAGATAGATAGATAGATAGATAGATAGATAGATAGATAGATAGATAGATAGATAGATAGATAGATAGATAGATAGATAGATAGATAGATAGATAGATAGATAGATAGATAGATAGATAGATAGAGGGAGGGAGTGAGTGAGTTTGGGCATTGAAAACTCAAATTATCGACTTTTTCTTTTGTCGTTCAATGATGTTCCTGATTTATCACTTGCACTTAACGTATCTTGCAAACAAATTATTTATTTTATAAATATGTTATTATGGGATGATTCACAGTGAAACGTAACAGCCGTAATTCATCACTTGAAGCAAATCAGCATGAATTTTTTTCATCATCCGCAATGATTTATTTAAATTTAAAATCATGGTTTTGAAGATAGTTAGGTCAGTTATTGTCGTATTAGAATGTATAACCTAAATGCCAGCATTTAGTAAATGACAATTTCAAAAAGTAAGTTGCTACTTGGGTCTTCTAGATAGTAGGCATTGCTAGTTGGGTCTTTAGATAGTATGCATTGCTAGTTGGGTCTTCTAGATAGTATGCATTATGGCAGCAATTTCTTGTTAATTGTGGAAAAAATATCTTGTCTCTGTTATATAATCTTATATATTTGTTTGTTTGTTTGTTTGTTTGTTTGTTTCTTTCTTTCTTTCTTTCTTTCTTTCTTTCTTTCTTTCTTTCTTTCTTTCTTTCTTTCTTTCTTTCTTTCTTTCTTTCTTTCTTTCTTTCTTTCTTTCTTTCTTTCTTTCTTTCTTTCTTTCTTCTTTCAATACGCTACACATATTACACAAGAGTATACAATATGCACGATGAATCATTCCTAAACCTTCCTTATCGCCATAATTTTGACGATGTGAAACAAGTCAAGTATTGATCAGGAAGAAAAATGACAATTAAATAAGTTTAAGATAAATCCAGATCAGTCTTTCGAAAATCACTGCTTTTTGTAATGTGTAAACATGCTTAGAAACATGCGCTCACGTTTTTCACCAATAGAGTGCCCTACGAGTGTCGTACTGGTTTTGCTATGGCATCTGCAACACGACAGAGTCACTATTCAAGCATGTGAGTATTTGCAGTAATTACATTTGGATTTTTACATAGTTCAATTTTCACTTGGCATTTCTAAATAGCATTACATATTTCAGATAAACATAATTGCAAAGATGCACCTACAGATCAGTTTATAATATATTCAATTTCATTATCATATGAAAAATCAAGGAGTTTGATTATCTTATTGTAAACCGAGTTTATCTCTTTATACTTTTAACATCACGTTTACTTGTTTATTTATTATTTCTATTGGATTGCAAAATGTAAACTACTTTTGATTTTGCTGTAGTAGCCATCAGTGTTTTAATAACAAAACTACATCTAAATTCTAAAATGATCAATAATGATGAATAATGACAATTTATTTATTGAATGAAATTAAATATTTACAAGCATGCTTTGCTTTCTTTTCTTTATTTAAAAGAGGAAAAAATAAAATATTTTAACTACTTCGTATGCGATCCGTGAAACGAAATGTGTGGTATCGAAATATAGCAATGATACTTTCCTATAACAATTTTCGATTGTTATTTAATGGAAGTCAGAATCAAAATAGGATGTCAATAAAATATATTGTATCGTTTATTAGGTCAATTGTTATTTACAGGTTTGTGTTAATGTTCACTGCATTTCTGTAATTCTATCAGCATACTCTTACATAATGTGGCGGAGTAAATTTGTACTTTCATATTTCTATACTGAATAATTATACATTTGTTGCCAATGTTTATGTTACCCGACTTTGGGCACTGCTTATGATGGTGATTTGTGTAAGTGTCAGAGTTGAAGTAAACAACTCAGGTGAAAAATATACTAGAATTTGCTGATGCAAACCTTCAGAGAAAGAATGTCTCGGATTTTTGTCTTGGTTGCCCAATAATTAAAACATTACATATATGGAAAGCATTTTATTATTATTCATACAGATCATCCGCCTCTATATATAATGCAGAAACATAATTGGCAGTTCCCAAAGTAGAATTAGAGAAATTAATATGTCTCTTGATATTTAATGCTCAGTGCTTATTCATGCATATTCAGTTATAAATCTCTTATTTCTAAACTGTGTTGCATTAATTATTCATGTCTTAAAACAGACACATTGCTTGGTCATTTGTTTCATATTTTGTTAAAATATCACAGGAAATGTTGAAATTTAGTCCCAATAGAGCGGATATCATCACGACAGTAAACATTCCTAAAAGGGTGTATGTGGCGGAGTAAATTTGTTTACACCTATTAATTATATATTTGAGCCAATGTTAACGAGATCCGAACTTAGGCACTGCTTGTGACGGTATTTAATGTACGTGTCAGAGATGGAGTAAACAACTCATTTAAAGAACATGCTAAAACTTGCTGATGCAATCCAAACCAGTTCCAAGTAGATGAGTACTTTTTCTGACTATTTTTCTCACACTTGTTCATAACAATTTCATACAATGGAGATAGACCGAATGTTACTTTGTTGAATACTATATTCCAATCACTTTGATTTTGACTTAACTCAAGTATGGTCATAACGGCGATCGTTTTCTTATGATAAATTAACTGACTGATAAAGAAAGACTGGAATTATAAATAGTCAGTACAAATTTGTTATTGACCTAAAATTCAAGTTTGAAAATACTTTATGCAAATTGAACCATATTTTTATGTTAACTAATTTTACTAAGTTGTACATTGTTGTTGTGAATTTTGATTGATGCTATATATTTTCTGCTGTGTGTGTATTCGGTTATTGAATATCATTGCAGGCTTTGTAAGTTGAGAACGTGTGTGAGAGAGAAAGGAGTTTATAGATGAAAATATTCCTGAAGTATGAAATATGAAATATGCGCTCTCTCTCTCGCTCGCTCTCTCGCGCTCTCTCTCTCTCTCTCTCTCTCTCACACACACACACACACACACACACACACACACAAGAAAAAAGAAATCATAAATATATTTAGCATTGAACTCAAATAGATTAGATATTAAAGTAATACAATTAGGGAGAAATTAAAAATATATCGCCAGTGCGGGAAATGACTAATAAGTCTCCCATTGTTGGATTTTTATTTTAGCATTAATTTTCATTTTCAGAACGATACTCTCAATTCGTTAATCTGCAAAATCATTTGTTATCATTTCACTAGAAATGCACTGAAATGTAAACCTGGTTAATTATTTTGACGGGTGCGTAATTGGAAGATTGGAATAAATGCAATTATATATAAGGTAATAGCAAGTGAAAATCCAAATATCTTGTCGAAAGATTTATTTTTGTTAAGTTACATCTGTGCACTGATTTACAGTTAATTGCATTCGTTTGCAGGTGGAACACTTTCTTTAGATAACCCCACTTTGAAGTATGGATATATAACTTTGGAGGAATACTCACTACTTAATATCACAATTAGCTTTAGAAATGAGAACTGTAACACATTAGGTGAAATGAAAATTACATTCACCTCTAGAACTGACCCTGAAGAGAGCATCTGGGCACCACAGTGCAACATTGTCCTGAAATCAAATTTATGCCATGGATCATTTTCTCAAAACATGACGTGCAAGTGTTTAACAAACTTCACGTACATGTTAAAGAAGAAAGTAGACAGATCTGAACCGAAATATTGGAAAGTATCAACAGAGTTGGCAAATCCATCAGCTGTGTATTTTATTCTTAATGTGACAGGTTGGTTTTGATTAATAGTTCTGTGAAATTATCCTTTTAGAGAGTTGCATTGACACTCCATATGACGGTATGTTTGAAAGTGTCTGAGTTGAAGTAAACACTCGATGCGAGCATGTGTTAGAATTTGCCGATGTAATGCAAACCAGTGAGTAGTTTTTATTATCGAATGGTTATTATTTACGAGAACGAGACCAGCCAAACGACTGACATTAAAATGTTTACCTGCATTAGAGAATTCTATTCTCTGATCACTGGATCATGTCACATGTAGCCTTTTCTACTTTCAGCTTTTGACTTGAACCTCCTTGTTTACTGTTTGTAAAATGCTACAACCAATCATGATAACGGCAATAAGTGGCATGTACGTTTAAGACACTTATCATGTTTGGCGGCAAGATGTGTGGCTACTAAGCAATTTCTTGTGTAGAGAATTTAACATCGCTACATTTATTGTTCTTGAAAGAGTTGACACAGCGAAAGGAAGCACCCAGGTTAACTCTTTATAGAGGAGGACTGTTTTTTTCAATGTGCAAGTAAGGCATGTGATGTTGACATAATAATATTGATAATAACAAGTGTTTTTTTGCAAAGGCACGTGGACGGATTATTGAGACACTATTGAGTTAAACAAGGTTATGTAAAAGATATTATCACTTATCTCTAATAACTCCATTTCTGTTCTCTGATAAGACTATCATGTGATTTGTTGAAGTGTATTTTTCTGGATAAAACTGTATAATAAGAGTATTATTTGAACGTGGTTTTGAAAATGCTGATGTAAAGTAATCTATTTCATTGTATGTGTCATATGGGTATTTGATTGTCGATTTAATAAAATTATTGACCGTCTACGGCATATCGATAAGCTTGTGTTTGAGAAGAAAGTGGGTAGATGGGGGTTCGCTATTTTTCTTTAAGTAAGAATGGAATATTGAGTGACAGTAAATGTTTGTCTTTAAATGTCAGGAAGTGAGAGAACATGTACAGTGCAATCAATCCGCCAAGGGAGAGAGACGAATGGTCACTGCGGAGAATTATTAATAACATAAATTACGATTCTAATCACTTGTAATTAATTATGAAATATTAATTCTTCATCATCATCATCATCATCATCATCATCATCATCATCATCATCATCATCATCATCATCATCATCATTTATAAAAATATAAATTGAATCAAATTGAGAATATAGAGATGACAACATCCCAAACGTCTCCGCTTGTCAACGATTCAACGCTTATTGTTCCTTTGGCAATTGTGGCTGGCGTCAGTTCTGTGTGTGCCCTGATCGTATTAATCATCCTGAAGAGACAAAGAAACACAGGTAAGTACTTGTTATTGTTTACCGTGTTTAGGATTTTTGAATAACTTTGTTAATGCTAATCCTAGTAATAGAACCATTCCTGATTTACTGAGTATGCAAATTTTGTTTAGTGGGAGTAATATTAGTATAATTGTTGATTCTCCAAGACTTCTTATCTTGACAATCCCAGCAAAGGAGTGAGCTGCTCTGATATGTGTAAAAGCATATACTGATCTACACCAGAAAACTTTATACACAAAAGACACAGTCATATCATCATTCTTGTCTTAATATCATGGAGAAAATTGAAGAACATGTGTTAATTACGGGATTTGTGTGGAAAATGGTGAAGTTGAAAGAGAAATCATCAAAACTGACTTTGGTGGAATATTGCTTTAAAAAATGTTGTCATTTATCAGTGGATAAAACGCCCTATGATGAATGTGTGAACGATAACACTGATGAAATGGTTGTTGTGATGAAAGAAAACCGTTCGAAGTTATCAACGATTGACTATCCTGAATGCACTCCTGATGGCCAGACTAAGCCGGTTATAATTCACTTGCAAGAGATTTCCTTTTGAAATCGCCACAAGCTGTTTTCTGTTTTAATCAGCATGACAATGCACATTCGAACGCTTTTTAACTGATCATGAATTTTGAGCAGAAAAACATTTATGATACCATATCCAAATATTATACAAATCTTGCCCATGTGTAATCTGATAGGAAAGAAACTTGATGACATTCATAATGATAGTAGAACACATTCGCAGAACAAACGAAGTCTTCCATCATTGTTTTCGAAAATTGTAAGACACCATAGGGTGCTAACGTAAACCCACTATTCTTAGGAGTAAATGTGATGTCATAGAACTTATGATCACATTTCGCATACATACATCTATGTATTTTATTGTCTTCGTATTAATCCTTCATTTACATATTTCTTCTGTTCACTGGTGTGTATTTTGTTTTTTTATTGTTTTTTAATTTTTTTATTTTGGGGGATCGTATTTTAATATAATAACCTGTTTTTATTGTCCTGCTTTGGTCGATCACAATCATCTATTTGTTCTGTTAATCATGTACAATATATTCAAATTGCAGTTTTCATCAAAAAACATAAATTCTTGACCTGAGCTCACATTTTGTTACATATGTAAAAATTCGCACAATGAATCTATTTACAGTATTTCATTAGTTTTTAATGTGGTAACACGCTGAATGATGAAATATGCACGACTGTATTTAAACAGTATTTTTCACTACTTCTTTCATAATTGAACAGAAGGGATCTCATAAATATGTAAATATACAAATGGTCATAATGGAGATTACTTAAATCGAAATTATTGAAAGTTTGACATTGTCACCATTATTATAACAATAAAACTGTTAGAGATCCGTTTACTTACTTACTATATTAATATTATATAGAGAGAAGAGACAGACAAACAGACAAAGAGAGATGGGATGGACTAAATGAGAAAAATGTTAATAATAGCAGTCGAACACATCATAATCTTAAAATAATGCAATGTACTAACGAATAATTTTATTTATTTTACAGCTCAACAAGAAAGGTAAGATAACAATATAATTAACATGTTCTTCTAAATGTTTATTTTTAAATTACGTATGCTATTTACTGAAACGTTTATCTTAATAGAAAAAGTGATTGAATAATGGAATAACATATCATTTCATTAGGGATTGAATAATGAAATAACATATCATTTCATTAGGGATTGAATAATGGAATAACATATCATTTCATTAGGGATTGAATAATGGAATAACATATCATTTCATTAGGGATTGAATAATGGAATAACATATCATTTCATTAGGGATTGAATAATGGAATAACATATCATTTCATTAGGGATTGAATTATGGAATAACATATCATTTCATTAGGGATTGAATAATGGAATAACATATCTTTTCATTAGCGTTTAAATAATGGAATAACATATCATTTCCTTAGGGATTGAATAATGGAATAACATATCATTTCCATAGGGATTGAATAATGGAATAACATGTCATTTCATTAGGGATTGAATAATGGAATCACATGTCCTTTCAACAGTGATTGGATTGTTGCCATTTTCAAACAAAAATAATAGTTCTCGCCATTCTCGTCATTCACAGATTTGTGAAGGAGAATATTACAGTATGAACTAATTGCTCTAGCTGTTCGGGCATGTACAAATTATTCATCGCAGGCGAACACTTCCTACATAAATAGCGTTTGCATGGGTTCTGTCAATCACTTATTTTAAGTGAATGCAAGCACTCACCAAATGATTGCAAATAAGAATATTATTAGGAATTAAGGAGGAATGAATATATAATTCTTTGTTAACTGGTCAATTAATCAATTAATAGGTAGATATTTAGACAGACAGATAGATAGATAAACAGACAGACAGACAGACATATAATATGACGGAGTAAATTTAAATTGTAAATATCATCGTGTACCTGACCTCGGGCGCTGATTATGATATTTTTAAGAGTGAGTAAGCAACTCAGGTGAAAATTATGCTAGAAATTGCTGACACAATCTAAATCAGTTCCGATTGGAAGAGAAGGTTTTCTGACTAAGAGGCACTCTGTTCATAACACCTCACCGAGTGGGGGTGGACCACATGTAACTTTGGTGATGAAAGTCTATATTTTAAATTCTTTGAGTTTCGTCATAAAAATGATAAATACGTTAGATTAAGTTAACTGACTGATAAAGAAAAAATGAACTGTGTGTACTAGTGATCTATAATTTGAATTAGATAATGTGTATGTAATTGTACAATTATTTCTATGATCACTAATTTGATTATGTTGTACAATGTACTTGTGAATTTTTATTCAAGCTATGTTTCTTACATTGTGTGCGTATCAGGCTAATGAAATTGTTGCAGGGTTTGTAAGTTGAGAATATCTGTAAGAGAGAATGGAGTTTAGAGATGAAATATCCTGAAATCTGGCTCTGCCTTAATTTGAATTTTGCAGAGAAGAGCACGCCGTTTTTCTTTGCTTCAGGCTACATTGATTACTGTACTCAACCAGGTCTTGTTGGTGTGTGAATCCAACGTGTCGTTAACATGTTTCTGTAATTTGATTCTTGTTAAGGCTTTTGTTTGTTCTCGAGAATTCACGAAGATTATTTTGAACATTCATCGTGGTGTGTTGAGTAGCATACACAAAATATCTATAACATTCCTCTAGATGAGATTGATAAAGCATGTGACATTTCTCGCTGATTCTCCTTGATGTGTTTGGGGAGTGCAGCGAAGATTCTGGAGCACTTGTGTAAAATATAACCCTATATTCGACACTCCTTACTATGGTATTTTTGAAAGTGTCTGAGGTGAAGTATCGATGGAGCTGAAACGATGAAAATAAGCGCCCAGGTTATCTCTGAGTAGCGGAGCAGTGTTTGTTTGTTTGTTTTTACGTGCGAGCGACACAAGTGGAGGTGTCGAAATGGAACGGAATTATAAATTGTGACATTGTGGCAAAGTGCGCAAAGGACTGTTAAGACTGCACTAAATCGGGTTATATTAGAAAGTAAGACTATCATTATAATTCTCTAATAACTCCATTTCTGTCCTCTGATAATACTAACCTGTGCTATGTATTGACTCTATTGTTGAATTGTATTTATGATAGACTGTCTATTTATATGATTATATGAATATGGGTTCGTGGAAATATTGATGTCAATTAATCTATTTCATTATATTTGTCAGTGTATTTGTTTTTGATTTAATACATTTATTGACATTCTGATGCATATTGATAATCTTATGTTGGAGAAGAAAGTGGGTGAATGTGGGTTCGATAAATGTAGATTAAAGACAGATTTGTCTTCTCCTTTAGTAAGACGTTTTCCAACTACGGAACTTTGTGTGACATTAAATATTTCATTCTAATCTTATGGAAGAGTAGAAATTTACAGCGCATATATATCGGCAATGAGTGACATGAATGGTGTCTGTGGAGGGTCATTAATAAAAGAAATTAAGATTCTCATCACTTGTAAATAGTATTGGATAATTCATTAATTAATTAAAATAATATCCATAAACTAATTGGCACGTCACACATACATCAAGCATACACGCATGCACGCACGCACGCACGAACGAACGAACGAACGAACGAACGAACGCACGCACGCACACACACACACACACACACACACACACACACACACACACACACACACACACACACACACATTAGTTGATGTCTACGTCTAAAAGTAAATTGAACTTTGCTGTGCAGTGATGTAAATGTCAACGCTCTCTGATTATATTCGTATGTTCCGGATTTGACTGTTGAATTAGTAAATTTATTGATATGCGTACACATATTTATAACAATATTTGGGAGAGATAATAGTTGATGGGAGCTCGATAGATATAGATTAAAAGATGAACGTGTCATATCCCTACAAAGAAGTTTCCACATGGACAGATATTGTGCGACGGGAATTTAATGCTGTGGAAATGAGAAAACGTTTACAGCACACGCATATCCGCCAATTGACAAAGCCGAGTAGTGTCATCTTCAGAAATATTAATAATAAAAATTAAGATTCTTATCACTTAACCCTAACCCTAACCAATAACTAGTGTGGCGTTAGGTTCAAAGGTAGAGAGAGAGAGAGAGCAGAGAGAGAGGAGAGAGAGAGAGAGAGAGAGAGAGAGAGAGAGAGAGAGAGAGAGAGAGAGAGGAGAGAGAGAGAGAGAGAGAGAGAGAGAGAGAGAGAGAGAGAGGGGGTTGAAATTTTATTCTTTTTCAGGTCCTTCATTTACTCCGAAAATCAAACTTCAACCTTTTCACGAACAGTTGTTGCACAATCAGTGATGAAGTTTGACTTTGTCGAAAATTGTGAAGGAGCACTTTATCACGATTATGCTCAGATGGAATATGCAGATCACGTGGAACCAGTTGTGAAAAATGCAGAGTGCGATAATATTAAGTCATTAACACACTTTCAGGTTAGTAAATACAAGCACTTTAGAAAAATAAGAATAGTATTGTTTGAAATCGTTTTACGTTTAGACCGTCATTTCCTCTATTGTACCATCTATTGCTTCTCCCACATCATTCCTACTTAAGAGACCGATGTAAGGGCATTCTTAAACAAATATCGACATAATTGTTGTTAGTGCAGAAGTGTTGTTGATTTATGTTATTATTTTATATAAATAAATGAAAAAATGCGTATAATTGTCTCTTCGTAAAGGGAAAAATTAATTACTTTATTTTCTTAAATAATATTATAAATTTATAGGTTATGTATTGTGAACGAAACACTTAAAGTTGCAATCCTTACGAACCGCATATTTAACTATTTTCCTCAATGTATCGCTTTCGAAATTTACGTTCCTTTTCTTATATGTTTGTAAATGTTCTCGAGCATGTGTGAGATGTTGTCATCAATTGCACAATAACAAACTAATTTATAAACATTTATTGTACTTATGCCACTTTTGTATATGCTATTATAGTTTCTAAAGGAATAAATTTATTTTATTTATTTAGCGAACATACAAAGTGTCACTCAAATCGAGGAGGAGCAAGGACTTAATAATTACTCCGACAAGAAAGACAACTATGTAACTTCTCTCCAACCTCGCATCCACAGATGACAATAGCGTTAGATGTACTCGGTGTGGGTCTAAGGAACAATCGGAAATGGACGTCAAGACACCTTCAGAAAACTGTGATACTGCAGACAAAGGAAAGCTGGAAAATCAATTGGAAACTGGTCAATCGATTTTAGTATCTGCTATTGAATATAATCTCGGGTGTGATAAAAGTCGTGAGGCCAGTGTCACTATAACACATTTATGAACAATTCAACTCACCAACTTCTGAGTTAGATATTTTATTGAACGCTTCTGAGAAAAACAATATGAATGACATCAACAATAATAATTGTAAATTATCCATCATCTTAATTATATCTGAGTGTCTTAAATTGATCAAGGGAATTCAATGAATTGCAAATGGTTAATCAAATACATGACGCAATGCATTATAAAATTTATTTTTAGTTGTACTCTCATGCTCCGTTTTGCTCATAGTTTTGCAATGAAATTTTGTATTTTCTTCATTGACAGAATGCTGTGAATTCTCTCTCTCTCTCTCTCTCTCTCTCTCTCTCTCTCTCTCTCTCTCTCTCTCTCTCTCTCTCTCTCTCTCTCTCTCTCTCTCTCTCTCTCTCTCACACACACACACACACACACACACACATACACACACGAACAACAACAATGGATGAGAGAAAATGTATATACAGTGTCCGTATATCCGCGAAGTGAGAGAGATGAGTGTCTTTTGCGGAATTATTACTAACATAAATTAAGTTTTTCATCACTTGTAATTAGTTATGGACGATTAATTAATTAATAATAATCTTAGGCTTAGCTAATGTGGAGTAGGCGACACATAAGATGGGTATGCTCTGTCCGGTGAGTACAAATTTGTTCAAAATTGTTAAACTAATTGCTATTGGTTGAAATTATTAAAAGTGGAAATCAATTGTTGAAATATTTATTGAGCTTCGAACTTAATCGAAGTCTAAAACAAATCGAAGTCTAAAACAGAACTAGAAAGAAGTACACTTGACTAATGGAATAGACATTTAGAAAGCAGTCTTACTAATTAATTTTAAAACGCATCCTTAATAATAGTAAAAAATAAGAGACAATAAAAAATATTATAATGCAATGAAAATAAATAAGAAAATAAACTGTGGTACAATATATAACTTTAGGTAGACAATGCTTTAAAAACCAGCATTAGATGAACCTTAGTGTATATATACAGCCTTCAAAACCACACTTGAATTCACAGGAAAAAATATTCAAATATGAAATATGTCAAAGGTAACTACAATAAAGAAAGAGAGAAAAATGGTAAAATAAGTTGTTATTTATACAAATAAATAGTACAAGACTTAGGCAGACCACATACTTGTTTGCCTAAAGCTGCATGTTTGGTCTGCTTATATATAACAACAATTTGTTACTTTTTAATATGGGATAATGCACATAAACAACGAGAAACATGACAAGTTGAATTATAAAGATGATGGATAGAACCTATAATCTAAGTAAATGAGAAATGAAACGGAAATGAATCCCCGGTTGCAGTAAGTGATGTGGCGAAGTTACCACACTTGTTCATTGAGTAGAGGGAGTTGGCGTTTGTGGTTTGTTCTTTTGCGCACTATGCATTACTAGAAAATGCAAAACATGCACACGATTTCGTTTCCTATTGTGTTGCACTGAAAGGGAAATAACCATAATCAATACGGAAACATTTTACTATTATTTGCTAATTCGAAATTGCGAACTTAAAGTTGGGTTCATGTAATATTCCATGAGATATATTTTGCTATGCGTCAATAATATTCCTTTACGACAAAGACGCTGGGTATCACCAAACTTTGCGTAGCAGCAACAATGTCAATTAATAAACCTTATTATTTCTTTATATAAACACTGAGAAAAGAATTTTTTTTATTTTTTTAATGAAAGGGAATTTGAGTTGTTAGCAACATTTATTGTAAACCACTGTCTGAATAACTATAATACCTACTATTTTAATTGGACTGTGATATTGAGATTTCCTTCTATTTACGAAAAACTGGAAGTGTTATACACCACTCTCGTTGAATTTATTTTCACACACATTGGCTAGTCAAGGAGTTATCTCGTGGATAAAATGACAGACATTTATCATATTTTATAAGCATACTTTAAGTTTAATGTAATATTACAAACACTAAAATTCACTTCAAATAGGCATGCATCCGGCTTACAATGGTGACACAAACATAATTTATATTTATTAATTAAGCTAAAGAAATATTAAATGCTGCTGACTGCACTCTTGCTGTCTGAAGATAATGTGCTCAGATATTTGTACACATCCATTCTTTTAAGGCGTACGTTAGGAGCCTCTTCCATTTTCAGACCCAAGTACACCCGCCTCTTTCTGCGCTTGTCACCACTTTCGCTTCCTCTCCCAGCCTCTCTGTGTTTTTCCTTCTCTCCTAGTAACCTCTGTCTTCATAGGTTGTCACTGCGACCCATTTTCTCTGTATCTGCCTTTGTCAGCCTTTCTCTGATTCTCTCTGACTCTCTGTTTCTCTCTCTCTCTCTCTCTCTCTCTCTCTCTCTCTCTCACACACACACACACACACGCACACACACACACACACGCACACACACACACACACACACACACACACACACACACACACACACACACACACACACACACACACACACACACACACACACACACACACACACACGGATGTATTGACAGGAGCTCTAACGTCGTGTCCGCTTTCGATGTACATTGAAACAGGCAATTGTGACAATGAGAACCATTATTCTTATTGTAACATACAAAAATAATGATGATTGTGTTGTTGACTTTTATTACTATATTTAGTGTATGATTTGACTGTAACTCTAGGGAAATTTGATAATTGCGCAAAGCAAAAAAAAATATCGTTTGCTCTTCTATTTATATATGCATAAAACATTATAAAACCTTAAGGTAACATCCTAAATTCTAATTTATTGCGAATTGCATGCCGTCTTTTTGAACGTCCTAAATTATTATTATAAAACATATTTAATTGCATAACTATACTTAGCAAATTATATTAAATTGTTCTATAACGATTTCATTAATTAATATAAATATTATAAACTCAATTGTTAACACACACAACATCTTTCACAAATGCACATAACGTACTGGACATGAAATCTAAAGAAACTAACTGCATAATGTAATTGACAGGAGATCTAAATAAACTCACTGCATAATGTAATTGACAGATCTAAATAAACTCATTGCAAGTCGTCATATTCACTCACAATGAAAGGAGAAGTTATGGTGTTAATTCTATGGATAAACTACTAATAGAAGCAGGCCATACCAAACAAAAACAAACACAAATGTTTACATTGTTAGGCGTAGCGATTCAGTATTATTATTTTTTAAAGTCTGAATGAAATATGTTCAGGTCCTAGCTTGTAGCCCAAACAGTAAAGCTGACTAAATTCAGCAGTGCATTAATTTTGGAGGGATTTGCGCTTTCAAACCAGTTTCGTGTAGCAGTTTTAATGTTATGCCTTTTAAACTGAAAATAAACATGTTCTCCGTAACAATTTGTGTTTACAAGGTTACCGTGTGAGACTTGGAAAGTGTGCTGGGTTTGTTTTGAACTGGTTTGCCATCGTGTGATCCATTCAGATAAATTGAGTCAGACTGACGAGTACAACGGTATATACAACCGGAATGTGTTCTAATTTGGGGCAGTGCATAGGGTCTAAATTCTTTACGACTGATAGTTTTCGTGACAGGAATGTGTTCTAATTTGGGACAGTGCATAGGGTCTAAATTCATTACGACTGATAGCTTTCGTGACAGGAATGTGTTCTAATTTGGGGCAGTGCATAGGGTCTAAATTCATTACGACTGATAGCTTTCGTGACAGGAATATATGTCGTAGGTGCATGACGTTCTGTTTCACAAAATACCACGATTAGAAAAAAGGAAAAAAAAAACTGTTTGACGTGCGTTCAGAGTATTGTTTCAACTGTGCAATAAGAAATGTTTTTACTTTATCAAGGAATCCAATTCTTTATTTGGCTTTCGTGACAAAGGAAGCACTCTGCAACGAACGGTGTATTTGCTCAGCGTAGATAAATTAATACACTAATAAATAAATACATATTGAAAACCACTAATTCACAATTAATATGTTTTTCTCTTCACCAAGTATTACAACCCCATATTTTGGCGATAGAAAGCTTGAGTGTCAAGGAATGCATTCTCCCACAAACGGTGTACTTACTCAGTGTAGATAAATTAATCCGTAGAATTATTTTTAGAATGTGGTGAAATTAGAACTGACCTAGCAAAGGTATACACCAATATATAATCCGGAAGAGAATTGCAAATACCGGACTTTATAAAATATCCAAAGTATCCAAATTTAATAGAATATCTTCTAACTGAAAGTATGAAAATATTTCCGTCTATAAGAACCGATATAAATCAATACACGTGGCTTGAAAGGTGATCCAAGTGTACATCCTTGCTTTAGACTTTAAATACTGAGAAAGTTAGATGATCAAAGATGACTCCCGAAATAATTGCCCGCCATTTTACGGATTATTTAATTAAACAACAACTTCTAAGTAAAATGTAACTGTCTCTTAAATAGCAATGACAAACACAAACAATAGTACTATTCTGCTTGTGTACGAAAGTATACAATACAGAATAATATTAAATACATTTCTGACAAATTAGAGGTATTGTTGCTGTTGTCAGTTTGCGACTTTCAGTATCATTTTCCAACGCTTTGCTCATACCTATTCGACAATTATCGTAGTTCTGTCTGACGACACACTAATCTACTCAGAGTTAACAGTCTGCATTTAATTCAGTTAATAATTACAGTTATTACTTATTAGTGCGTAACGCACACAGACCAAACTGATTTCGAGTACAGATAATTAATTATACCAAGAATGTGTTTAAGTGTTTATTGAAATATTTTAATAAATGCATCATATTATATAGAATGTGTCATAAATCTCAAAGATTGTACTTATTTACGTTATTGACTGTTATGGAGATTTGTTATGTAACATACTCAAGTGTTACCTTTTTGTCAAGAGAAATACTCAAAGTTGACAAAGAATAAACATTAATTTATTTATGTAAAAATAATTATGTACTTACCCTTTTAAGGGTATATTCCAACTCCTCTGTGAAGCCTTTATATTTTGCTTTGAATTTCCACATTGAAAATCAAATCGATTGAGTACCTTTCCAATCATGTAAGTGCAGTTTTCATTTAAACATTCACAGATTATATGTGGTGTTTTCGATTCTTTGCACAACACTGAATTCATTATAATTTTACACTGTGGTGCATACCAGTCACGAAAACCATATCTACCTGGATTTCTAATCTCAAATTGTCTGTCGTCATTCTCTTTATAATTTAAATTAATATAAGTGATTGTAATGTTGACTGCTGTATTTGCTGCTTTATCAGTCAAGTAGTACAGGTAATTCAATTTGAAATCCATCACATGGACACACATTTAATTAGTTATTAATAATACTTAGTGTGTGTAACAAATATAATTCATTTATAAGTGTGGAAAGCAAATTACTAAAGAAGAATACATATTATAAAATGCATAAAGGAGTACTCTACACACTTCTGAATGTAGGTTCATGGAAATATTGCTATCAAGTAATATATTTCTTTGTCAATTGTGCATTTGATTGTTGATTTAATAAATGTATTGTTCAATTTATTGATGTTCTTACACATATTTATAACCTTATGTTGTAGAAGAAATCGGGTGGATATGGGCTCGCTAAATATCGATTAAAGTAAGATTTGTCTTCTTCTTTAGTAAGTAGTTTTCCACCTATCGAAAGATTGTGTGAGAAATGTTGTTTTATGGTGAGGAAGAGAGAAAACATTTACAGCGCCCGCGTATCCGCCAAGTGAGAGAGACGAGTGGTATCTGTTGGAGAATCATTAATACAATAAATTAAGATTTTCATCACTTGTAATTAGTTTTGGATAATGAATGAATTAATTATTATAATATCCATTAATTAAATGGCGTTGCTGTCACACTATATATGCCCAGAGAGGTTTCACACCCTTTCGTGTGTACGAATATGTGTACACATTTCTAACATCGAAATATGACAGTGTTGTAAACTGAGTACAATACATAATATTGTATAGTAATTATTTCCTCATTGACTGACAGTGATTCACAAGAAGAGACAGAAATTATATCAATATTATAAGTCTTTTATTTAAAACAGATAATATATTATATTTTTCTAGATATATAATCCCGAATAAACGACAGCGACGTCATGTGCAACTGCATTTTGCCCATTTTGATGTCAGGAATAAAAAAGTGACAGATATGTATTATTTGTTGTATTGTCTTTATTTTTTAAATCACTGTATGAATGTTTATAAATGGTGGATTCTGAAAGGAAAGTATTGAATATGAGGAAAAAAGAGCAAATAATAATATTGAATTTTCCTTTTAAGTTATATTTTCTTCGAAATCAATTTAGAATGGCTATGATATGGATTTGTTTGCGCCTTCATTGTCGTATGTTGGATTAAATTTCGAAATAAATTAATAAAATATCCAACATCACTTCAAATTTTAAGTCAATAGCTTTATAGAAATGTGGAATAATCCATGTACCCAGCAATATACAAAGCAATACTGAATAACAGATAAGTGTATAATAAGCTGGAGTTTCAAAAGAAATGCTTATTTTTTTAGATACTCCTTACATATAAGCCATTATGTGCCACGGACATGTGTGTGTGTGTGTGTGTGTGTGTGTGTGTGTGTGTGTGTGTGTGTGTGTGCGTGCGTGTGTTTATAATTCAGATTTCACACTTAGCGTGCTATAGTACACATTCACTAATAAACTGAAAACATTCCGACATTTAAAAAATAAGACATTTCATTCCAAAACATTTTGTCGCGTATATTTACAAATAAGTCTATATGTTTTGCTGTTTTTTTTTAAAGATAGAATGTTTCATGCATTTCTTTAACTACTGAAAATACAGAGATAATTGAGAACCATTGATCGCTTTATACATACTAAAATACAATTAAGATGAACGTGGATACACAATAATATCTTGTGAAACCCATTGCCATTTTTAGAATAGCATACGAACATATCTCATCTCAAAATTCAGTGAGTTTAAGCAATCATAAATTTATTATACTGACATTGACCGAGGCTTCGCACATTTCTTGACCGTATGATTATAATTAAGGCCAGGAGAAAAAGAATTCATGTGCTCAGTCGATAATTGATTTTCCGGCATCCCACTGCCTGCAAGTTGGCAGGTTTCTAAAAGTGCATTGATGTATAGTTCCGACTGTACTCTAGGGTTTGTACGAATACATCGAACGCCACTGTTTTCATCTTCGGATTCAATTATCTCTCCCTTCTCGTAGCTGGAAGATACAGTGTTGTCTTTCTTCTCGTCAGGATAATTATTTAATCCTTGCTCCTCGATCTGTGTGATACTATGCGTATTCCCTAAATTAAAAAAAAAAATTACAAAAACATGCTTATTGCTTAAAATCTATGATTAAGTATAAAAATGGGGAGTAGCTACAAGAAATGTCAACTTTAAAAAGTTAAATAGCGTGTACAGGCTGTTATTAAATTATTGTTGGACATTGTTAAACGTCCCATATGTAAATGAAAACATGTACGAACATACACAAGCATTTGACATAAATATCAAAAAAAAATTATATTAAAAAGAGAGTCTAAGAAATAACAATAGTTTGAAAGAACTCTAACAGTTCATATATTTCTTTCAAAATGTAAAAATCTACAATATTGTTGAACAAACTAAAATTTGGAATGCGACTATTTATGAAAATACGGTTATACGCATATATTAATTATTTATGTAAACAATAACAAGAAGCAATAACGCTTCAGAACAAGTCTTGATTACGTAGATACTTGCTAAAGCTGTTCATACGTCAGTCAGTAATAGTGAAATAAAGAGAAAGAATTACGAGATGGGAAAGAATGACAAGAATAAAGTGCTTAGTTTAAATTGTTTCCATTTACAAACATGAAAGTTCGTTAAATAACGTACTGATATCGAGCTGCACATAGTCCACGCCTGGTTCTACATGATCTGCGTCTGCTACCTGTACATAATCGGGATGGAGTGACGCAGAGAACTTTTCGATAAAATCAAATTCAGTCACAGATTGCGCAACAAACGTGCGTGAGAAGGGTGAGGATGGATTTACATAGCAAATGAGGGACCTGAAAGAGAAAGAAATATCATCTATCTGTCTATCTATCTATCTATCTATCTATCTATCTATCTATCTATCTATCTATCTATCTATCTATCTATCTATCTATCTATCTATCTATCTATCTATCTACATATCTATCAATCAATCAATCTATCTATCTATCTATCTATATATGTAGATACAGGTATATGTACTATGTGTATTGACCAGCTATCAACGGATACCCTCTTAATTCCTCCCAAGTTTGAATCATATTACAAAATTTGGCAATAAAGTAGTGAGTGAGTGCATGCACATAAAATAAGTTCAAATCTCAGAATGACGAGAAAAACTAGTTTCCTTATTACAAAAATGATGAATAATCAAAATGATATGCTATTCCACAATTCAATTAATTATTTATTTACTTATGCAACACTTTGAGGTGGAGTAAATGTGCCTATCATTATTACTAAAAGTAATTTTTATATAAACTTTTAAATGTCAAAGTTACACGACCTTTGGGAACTGCTTATTCTGGTACTTTTAGTGTCAGAGATAGAGTAAATAAATCAGGAAGTGAATATGCTAGAATTTGATGATGCAGTCAAAACCAGTTCCAACTGGATGAGTAGCTTTCTCTGACTAATAGAATCATACTCGTTAATAAGAATTTCATCCAATGGGGATGGACCGAAAGTTACTTTTTAGAAGAAGTTCTCTATTCTAATTACTTTTGATTTTAACATAACTCAAATCCGGTCGTAAAGGCGATCATTAGCTTATGAAAATAGGCCGTTTTGTTTTTAAATTTCACACTCTTGTACCCGCTTTGGACTACAGTGACTTTTATACTATATCGGATCATGTGGGTGTGTGAATCCAGAGATGTTGTCAAACCTATCAGTAAACGTGATATTGTAAGTTATCACCAGTAAATTCCGTTCGAGAGCCAACATGGCGAAAATTGAGGCTTGAGCCTGGTTTGAAGAATTAACGACAGTTCCTTAAACATTCCTCACGGTGTGCTGAAAATTGCACACGAAAATCTAGAACACTTCGTGATGTGCTTTGAGAGCGCTTGCGAAGTTCTGGTAGATTATATATGGAGTGCTTTGTGAGTGCATCGAAGATTCTGGAACAGTTGTGGAATGTGCCTGGAAGGGATACGTTTGATAATTGCTTAAATTAAAATAAAGACCGTGACTTGTTGCAAATCATCTGATTGTGAACACATGCCAGTACCATCCGCCAGCCGTTGTGAACTGTTGTAAATGTGAACTCTCTTTGATTATATTCATATGTTGTATATTTATTTGGTGATTTAATAAATGTTTGTTAAATGTATTTGCCTTCTTGCACATATATTAAAACGTATGCAGGATTAATAGTGGGTGGCCGTTTTAAGTATAAACGAAAGACGGAATTTTATTACTTTTCCTTGAGGAAAATGTTTCCACCTACAAAACATTCTGTAACAGTAAAATGTCTGTCTTATTATTGTATGAAGAGTAGGGTTTTATGACACCCTTAGAATACGGCAAGTGAGAGACAACGCTGGTCGTGTGGGAGATTTATTAATAAGAATAAATTAAGATTCTCGATCACTTGTAATTATTTATGTGCTGTTAAATAATAAATAAAATTAAACCCAGCAAATATTGCCCAGGGAAGTATCACATTCAAAATGTAGTGCATTTAAATAGGTTAATATACAGTATAGTTACCTTTCTCGTTGTGCTGCAAAATACAAAAAAATATTCATTTTTTTATGATTACGAGAAGTACATTTTACTAAAGAAGATTATAGCTCGCTTATTCTATCTTCTCTCTTTCTGCCCCCCCCCCCCCTCCTGTCTGCCTCTCTCTTAATATAGATCAAGTCTTAATATAGTATCTGAGCTGATCACTAATTTTAAAAAACAATTATGAACATAGCAAACTATGAAATATTAAAATTTATTCCATTTCCATTTTGATTTATGTATATCTAAGATTTATGGCATGACAATTTCATCAATAGCTAAAGAATGATTGAAAAATAATAATACCTCATGCGAATTCTTTGATGCAGCGTATGACAACATTAGACAGTGAGTTAAATTTGTAACATGAAATACTTTGGAGATTCACTAATAATACTACTATTCCTATTGCATTTACATAATCGTTAAATCTGGAATGGTTCTTTTTTTCTAAAAATTAGAGACAAATTAGAGAAAATTTAGTCATAAAATAAAATCGTAGGCACTGTATAGAATAATGTGTACATACCCGTGTTCCTTTTCCTTTTCCTTTTTAAGCTGATTAACACGATGAAAGCACACACAAGAGAAATGCCAGTCACAGTTGCCAAAGCAATAATAATATGTGTTGAATCGTTGTGAAGAGGTAGCGGTTGGGACGCTGTGGTCTCCAATTTCTCTATGTGATTGAACGAAATAAATATGTTATAAACCATATGTTATGATGCAAACGAAAATACTAACGCAAAAGAAAATATTACATGTACAAATAACAATACACTATCAAAGACGCTTAAGGAAGTGCTTACCAATTAACATATACAATTTAAATACATGAAATATTAGGATTAGTTAGGGAGGATGGCACATATCCGTGTGACCTAATACTGGACTGCATAATGTCCCAATGTACTGACTGTTCTTATTCTGATACACAAGGGGAAATCTTGTTATTTATGCAGTTTAGCACTTTAATGATAATCTGTGATAATCTGTCACATTCACACAACGCCTTCACAATCAAGTAAATCACGACCTGGTCCACGTACGCATGCGCAGCGGTAGCGCTTCCCATGTATTGGGTGGTCTGACCTGAATTGAGAGTTGGAACAACTTGTAACAGTCACATGATGACATTATTTAGTCAACACGCACCCACCTCTAAAAGCAGAGTACAAACAAATCTAACTCTGGAATGGTTGACCATTATCTCAAGGTTAGAGAAATACCTAAGTTGCTATCCACTTTTACAGACCAATTGGAGTTCAGCTCACCTGCGTGCAACGAATGTACAAGAGATCACCTGATAATCGTCATTCGAATGCAACTGACCATTGAAGCAACAAGTATTTTGGCTCCCTATGCTAATAAACTATAATCATACTGCATAGCAGCAACTACCATTATTGCTGATTACAAATGCAGCAATAACCCATCCTCTGTATATATTACTGCCGAAGGTATGTGGTTTTCCTTGTATAACTGTCTACGTTCATTTTAACATTAACTATATTTCGTTTGCGAACATGATCACAGCAAGACAACCAGTGCAGTCTGTTTCAACGGCCAATTAGGAGATTGGTTCAGGACAAGAGTGGGAGTCAGACAAGGCTGCTTACTTTTGCCTATTCTCTTCAACATCTTCCTTGAAAGAATCATGACAGATGCTCTGGAAGACCATGAAGGAACTGTCAGTATTGGAGGCAGAACAATAACGAAATTAACGCTTTGCTGATAATATTGATAGCCTTGCACGAAATGAGGAGGAGCTACTTCTTTTAGTATGGAAATCAATGCAGAGAAGACCAAATTGATGGCCCACAACATCAGTTGTATGGGCAGCGATATTTATAATTGGTGATCAGAAACTGGAAATAGTTAATAAATTTAAGTACCTAGGAGCCAAAGTGACAGACAAGAGATCAAAACTAGAAACATTGTCCAAGATTGAATTGAAAATAACAGCAATGGTAAGTCTGAAGAAAGTTTAGAAAGACAGAAATATCTCAGTCAGCTCTAAAATAAGACTGATGTGCTCCTTCGTTGTATCGGTGCTTTTTATATACCTGTGAGTCATGGACCCTCACAGTGGATCTTGAAAGGAGGATACAAGTTACTGAAATGAGATGTTTTCGAAGGGTGCTTGACATTTCGTATAGAGATCATATGAGAAACAGAATTAGGCAAGCCATTGGACCCCATAAGGAGCTATTGGCCGTTGTGAAAAAACGCAAAATGAAATGGTATGCGCATATTACACAATCAACAGGGCTTGCCAACACAATCATGCAAGGTACTGTGCAAGGAGGGTGAAAGAGATGAAGACAGGAAAAGATGGGAGGATAACATTCCAGAGTGGACAGGACTGATACTGAGCAATACAGTAAGATTAGCAGAGAACAGAATGGAATGGTGGAAACTGTTGTCAGGTCATCAGTGATGCCACAAACGTTCGACAGGACTAAGGGATAGATAGATAGATAGATAGATAGATAGATAGATAGATAGATAGATAGATAGATAGATAGATAGATAGATAGATAGATAGATAGATAGATAGATAGATAGATAGATAGATAGATAGATAGACAAATATATACATAGATGCATTGTATTGATGTATCTTCACTTATTAGAATGTAAGATGACCAGGTATGTAAAACTGTTGCGTCAGAAAATATATTTGGATAAATTTGTATCAAATGTGTTTATACTGGCAGAGCAGCACATTATTTCCGACGTTGAACATTTGAACGAGTACTGAGCTGTGATGCAACACCAGAGCAGAACTACCCACAGGCCAGAGAAAATGGTTCATTGGACCATGTACGCATCCGCTATAACACGAGGACACTAGACTCACAATCAGGCAGATCGTGAATAGCCATAAGATCAAGAGCCATCTCTCTTCACTCAGAAATGTACTCAGAACATACTTGGAACTTCTCTCAGACTTTTCAGAGTTTGCGTATGAACAAATCAAATAACTACAACAGTGCCTCAAGACTCAAACGAACTTCCTCTTATAACACTACACGGACATGATTATGATGGCACGAAATAAAACAAGTTTCCTTGTAATGTGTTCAAGCTTATTTGTTCAAATAAAAATATGATGTCTACAATGTTTAAATAAGGAAATTGCAGATGCAGTGGAATTTTAAGTAGCTGCATTGCAATATTTAAAAGCTTAGCTAGATAGATAGATGTGTGCACAGTAGCGGTAGAGAGGGGAGTGGCATATAAAATAAATACTATTGCATTGACACATTGGTAATATTATAATGATATTTCTTGTAAACACCAATTATATGAACGCTAGTGTATATTTCTGTAGAAGCAATAATACGTGCACTACAGCACTTTAGTTCGAAATTCACACAAGCTGGCTAATGTAAATCATTTCTCTAAAAATATATTAAAATCTATTAATGAAAACCAACCTTGCACATTAAGTGTAAAACTCACATCTGACGAATTTACCAACGTTGTCGATATTTTCCAATATTTGGGTTCCAGTCTGTCTACCGTCTTTGTTAACATGTACGTGAAATTTGTTAGACAAATGCACGTCATGTTTGGATGAGGTGATCCACGGCACATAGTTGATGTCAGGACAATTTCACATTGAGGTGCCCAGACTTTCTCTTTCTGGCCAGTGTTAGAATGGATTGTAAAACTAATCTCACTATAAGTGTTATTACTACATTCATTTCTAAAACTAAATGTGATGTTAAGAACTGAGTATTCTTCCAATGTTAGTTCTCCGGATTTCAAATTTGGTATTTGCAAAGAAAGCACTCCACCTGCAAAAGAAACTAATTCACTGTAAATTTGTTAACTTCAAAAGAACATTTTCGTCAAGAATTTGGGATTTTTATCTGCATAATTTATAAATAATCACATGTTTTGATCTCCCCTAAATTTGTAATAACTAAGCAAACCTAAAGATTTAACCATGGTTAAACGTGTGCTTTTCTAGGGAAATGATGTATATAAGAGAAACGACCGAGATAACGTGGACTTGTGCAACCATTATGAAACAGAAATAATAAATAAGCAGATATAAACGAATTCAAATAGTTTTAATTAAAACGTTATTTTAACAAAATGAAATACATTTAATTTACATTCAGATAAAGAAAAACAGTGATTACTCATATATTACAATGTAAATGAATATATTGAAAAGAAATATGTATCTTCATCTTAAATACGTAATGTTCTTCTGAAATGCTATATTAAATTTTACAATTGTACGATTCAAAAATGTAATTATTGCACTTACTTGCTCGAATAGTGATATTGAAGTGTAATTATTGCACTTACTTGCTCGAATAGTGATATTGAAGTGTAATTATTGCACTTACTTGCTCGAATAGTGATATTGAAGTGTAATTATTGCACTTACTTGCTCGAATAGTGATATTGAAGTGTAATTATTGCACTTACATGCTCGAATAGTGATACTGAAGTGTTGCAGATTCAATAGCAAAACCAGTACGACACTCGTAGAGTACAATATTCGTGAAAAAATAAAGTTCTTCTTCCAAAGCATGTCTACACCTTGCACAAAGCATTAATTGTTGAAAGATTGATCATGATTTATCTTACAATTGCTTTAGTATCATTTTTCTTCCTGATATACATTTTACTTGACGGCCTTCGTTGAATACATTTATAATCGGGAAGACTTTTTCTCTATTAAACACATCGGCAACATTATTTTTGTAAGAGTGTGGATAAGGAAAGTTTTATGACTGACAGCTCGTGCATCTAGTATAATATTAGATTATGTGTGTACGGTATTGAAAGAAAGAAATGCAGAAAGAAAGGATGAAATGCAGGAAAAAATAATTAAATGCAGATAGAAAAAATTATGCAGAAAGAAAGAAAGAAAGAAATGGAGAAAGAAAGAAAAAAGAAAGAAAGAAAGAAAGAAAGAAAGAAAGAAAGAAAGAAAGAAAGAAAGAAAGAAAGAAAGAAAGAAAGAAAGAAAGGATGAAATGCAGAACAAAGGAAGGAAATGCAGAAATGCAGAAAGAAAGAAAGGATGAAATGCAGAACAAAGAAAGGAAATGCAGAAATGCAGAAAGAAAGAAATGCAGAAAGAAAGAAAGAAAGAAAGAAAGAAAGAAAGAAAGAAAGAAAGAAAGAAAGAAAGAAAGAAAGAAAGAAAGAATGAAAGAAAGAAAGAAAGAAAAAAGAAAGAAAGAAAGAAAAAAGAAAGAAAGGATGAAATACAGAACAAAAGAAGGAAAAGAAATGCAGAAAGAACGCTAGAAAGAAAGAAACAAACAAACAAAGAAAACAAAAGATGAAATGCGCACAATCAGGTCATTATGTACATGCACATGTACGTAAACGAATGCCGGCTTGCCACTGAATGCTACCTTTGTTTACAAAAGGAAATATTTTTGTCTAATTAAATTTACCCACTAAGTACAATAACTTCATCATAAAAAAGCAACCTTTTGTGCCACTTTTACAAATGATATAAGGAAGCTGAACAAAACATTTCCTTTGTTTAGCCCTCGTTTATTGTCAACATCAAGGGAAGGGGACGGGAGGTTGAACAAGAGAATTTAACAGTGGGCAAACATCGTTGCAACGTACTGCTGTCATCTACGTCACGTCTGTTCTGTCAGAACTTTATTCCGTCACAGTGTCCAACACACATACAGCATGGATATTTGTCAAACTCTTTTATTATGCGTGTTGGGGTTACATATGCTGACGTGTTTGTATGCGAGAATGTATGTGGAGTGGAGAATATCACCCTTACAAAACAAGGTACTCTTTTTTTTTTTGATGAATATGATTTGAGTTTATTGTCTTAAAGGAGTTCCCTAATATGCTGTGATTATAACCGCCAGTTCCACAAAGCATACGGTCATACGCATACTCTCTAGTGATAGGGGATTATGTTTTCTAAATGATGGATTATGAAAATAATAAGAAAACTAAAGATATGAAGTAACTAAAAAGCATCAAATTAACAGCACGCAAATGAGCGGCAGTTTTCCGCTATGGTTAAAGGTACAGCTAAACGTATACAAATGTATTTCTAAAAATGTCACAGAGTTAGTTTCCTCCTCTAAAATCCTGCAGTAAATATAAAAAGTTCAATTTCTAAGTTCAGATACTAACTCTAAATTAACCCTTCTTATGCAGTCAAAACGTACAGCTCTGGGTTAAAATGATGCTGGGAAAAGAGCGTAGTTTGGTTCGTGTCAGCTTTAGATGATGTGTTGTGTGAGTAGCTGGACCATTCGGTTATGCTGAAGAAGAGTCATTTAAAGTGAAGAGATAAAACATTACAAAACATATGATTTATCTTTACAAAAGTAAACTTTTGACTAAATGCTCCAACTGTCTATTTTAGGATAAATTGTGAGTATTTCATTGCAACGTGATAACTCATTAAAATCACTAAACTTTTTATTATCTAGATCAGGGTTTCTCAAACTTTCGTAGTATATGGCATATTGTATCGCGAGGGATATTATGGTATGCCCGTAGAGTAGGTGGCGCTAGAGGCGTTAGCTCTAATTTGAACTATTTCAAATAGTATTTCTGGCAGAGTAAATATTCCTATCCCTATTTCAAAACTTAATAATTATATATTTGTTGCCAATGTCAATGTAACCAGATGTGGCAGTGCTTATGATGATATTTTTGCAAGTACCAGAGTTGGAGTAAACAACTCAGAGAATATGCTAGAACTTGCTGATGTATTCTAAATCGGTAGATGAGTAACAATGGAGATGTGATGTGAAGATTCATAAGTGATTACAATAAATTAGAATTAACACAGGACTCCACTGCACATTTTTGTAACAATTCTAGTGATTTTACATTTCAAAAACTAATTTAAAAAATTAAGAAACGATGGTTTTTCTATGTGTCCCAACAGAGAAGTCCAATGCACTTTTAAAACTAATTCCAGTGAAACGTCCAGTGAATATGAGTGTAGATTTGTTTAATATAAGCAGACTTCACCACAAGTGTGCTCAGCGTCTTTTCCCGTGTACATAATGACATCGAAAACATAGCCCAAACATTGTACTGTCGCCTTGCAAACCATTCTTCATTGAGAGGAGTGCCTGGAAATTTCTTTGGCATGTCTTTTCTGTTCCCCATAAAAGAAAGAAAGAAAGAAAGAAAGAAAGAAAGAAAGAAAGAAAGAAAGAAAGAAAGAAAGAAAGAAAGAAAGAAAGAAAGAAAGAAAGAAAGAAAAACAAACAAACAAACAAACAAACAAACAAACTAAGAAACAAAACAAATAATCAAACAAACAAACAAACAAACAAAAAAGAAAGAAAGAAAGAATGAATAAATGAATGAATGAATGAAAATTACCGACAAGGACAATACTTGTATAAATTGATGAGATGGGTTGCTCATTTGTTAGGAATAAGACAGCCGTTTTCTTTTATATGCAGTGCGATCCTGAAAGCGTATACACAAGTAGAATGTACAGAAAGCAAATAACGAACTTTCATATTATTCAAGGTTTCTGTTCCCAGAGAAAAACACTGTATAATCCCTTATTTTGCCTATAGTTAAATTGACATGTTTATCCTATAATTTTAAACAGGCTTGACATGATTATTAAGTAAGTGGAAACATTTTAGATTTTTGAAATTGAGATAATATAAATGTTTCAAAATAAAAACTAAAAATATAGATAATATATATTTCTTAATGATTTATTGTAGTGTATCACAGAAAATCATGGCGACCATGCTAAAACTATTGGCTGGCAGAAAGGAAAACATGTTTTTAAAAAACGACTTTCTGCAATTACGAGTACTCAAGTCAAACCAACAGAATACTGCATACAGTTCTAGCCATGTCATATATGTAAGTATAAAATAATATATATATATATATAATATATTTTGTTATTTAACACTACATTTTGCACTGCCACTCGTAAGACAAAGTTGTACATAACAAACAAATATGTACTGCAATACTCCTGTTGTCTTAAGCAATAAAGACAACACATGACATAATACTGTTTATTCAGATTTAAACATAGTTCAAATCACACCTAATCTGTCCAAATATCCTATATATTGTGAATGGCAGTACTGGTTTCTGGCCTCTTCTTGAGAAGGGTGTTAGGCTGTGTTGTGAATTTTAGTCCCAAAATAATGACATCAAACTTCGATATTTGGTTTCAGACTATTATCCAGTAGCGTGAAGAAAGATAATGGGATAGCGTAAAATCGTCCATAATGGTCGATCATACTATGCTAAATTGAGTTTCTGCACCCTCTCAAGTAGACTATTGTTTCTACAAAAGTTTGAACTAAAATACTTATATGTAGGGTGCTAACACTTGAAATTGTTCTAGTGAAATCATTCATAAATATATAATGCTGTATTTATTAAGCTGTGTGCATGTATCGGGCTAATAGGTACTGCTGCAGGAAACTGTAAGTTGATACATGAATGTATGAAACAGCCTTTCCTTGTGTGATATGGATGTTCTGGTTTACTGATTGTAAATAGCTATGACTAGGGTAGACGTGGGAATCATCCGCCACAGCGTGTGTAAGTATAAAGGAATACATTACACTATTTTGCTGTATAGTGGCAAAGTATGTTCACTACACTGAACGATATCTGGTACAAAGAATTTACTAGAAATCGATACAATTGTTCTGTTTGAAGAAATTGGTACTGCAAATTAAAGGCACACAGGTTGGCTTGAAGAGAACATGACAAATGTAGGCTAAGTGTCCAAAGATTGGGAAGGGGTGTGCACATTAAATTTGCAGAAATTCACAATTCTACAGAGAAGGGGGTAGTTTTAGAAAGAACAGTGACATTCAATAGCTTTCGGGCTAGAATAAAATTTAAGTGCCTAGTTAGGTTAACATGATTCGTAACTTGCCATTGATTTTACTTTATTAAGTGCACCTTTTTTATTTTCCTTGATTGTTTATATAAAGTTTTCTTGTCTAATGTTCATCCATTGTTGTGTCAATTTTCTTATCACTTCTCTAGAATGACATCCGCATGTGTAATCATCACATCTGACTAACATCCGTCCTGATTTTGTCCCTGCCTTGTCTTGTCTATGAGCAAATCATTCCTTTCAGGTTTGTATGAGCTACCGGAAGTAACGTCCTCAATTGTTGTCCTGTCATAGATATTAATTATTAATGAGGCGTGCCAACAGCAGCTACGATTTCCATTTAAAATGTAAGATTCTATAACACCCTTTAAGTTGCTCTGAGGGTAATCAGTTTTCCAGTGACGAAGGTATCCACTTACGTTTTGTATGTTTTAGTATCGACACATCTCGCGTAATGTAATTCTGGGTGTATTTTAAATAGAGATGGTATCCACTTACGTTTTGTATGTTTTAGTATCGACATCTCGCGTAATGTAATTCTGGGTGTAGTTTAAATAGAGATGGTATCCACTTACGTTTTGTATGTTTTAGTATCGACACATCTCGCGTAATGTAATTCTGGGTGTATTTTAAATAGAGATTGAGGTCGTCGGGTTGCGTCCCAAGTGCAAAGTCATGAAAAATAGGTTGTAGTCACTACTAACATGTTGCCATTGTAATTCTCCGAATGAAATGTTATTTCTTTCCGTATTTATTTTTGAATATCTTTTGTTCTTGTTGAGAATACAAGGAAACATGCCACGGATAATTTGAAGAAACCTCTAATTGTTTATACTGGTTATTATCTGGATGGCGCCTAATGAATTTCGATCAGGATCTGCTCCATGAAAAGGTATACGTTGTTTGCATACATATATTTTATTCTCTCTCTCTCTCTCTCTCTCTCTCTCTCTCTCTCTCTCTCTCTCTCTCTCTCTCTCTCTCTCTCTCTCTCTCTCTCTCTCTCTCTCTCTCTCTCTCTCTCTCTCTCTCTCTCTCTCCATTTTAATCACAATACAGCATTACCATGCGGCTTCATCATATTATGTAAGAACATGTCTATATGCGTGTATGATTTCTCAAACAGTGATGATGAAAGGGATAATTTATGCAATCCAGGCTTGCTCTCTATATTCACTCTTGTTTCCATTGGTCAGTTTCAGACGGCCATTAAGTTGCCATTGGTCAGTAATTGTGTATAATGCAATCTACCTTTTCACTACGGTCGTTCACTGTCACAGATAATACGTTTAGCAGTTTAATACCTAGCAGCCAAGGCTAGCTATCTCATTGGAGGTGGACAACTGAATTTAGAAAGGGAAGCTCAGAATATCCTTTTAATTTAGATTGCTACCCTTGGATATATTCTAGTTTCCATTAGGAAAATTCCTACATTTATATCTATCTATCTATCTATCTATCTATCTATCTATCTATCTATCTATCTATATATATATATATAGAGAGAGAGAGAGAGAGGAGAGAGAGAGAGAGAGAGCCGTTACATACAGTTATCAACGATATGGAAAAGATAATGGGGGCTAAAGAGTTCATAATAATATTCAAAACTATATGAATCTTTAAGAAAATAAGATATTTCGTGGTTGAAGCGTATGTGAGAATCTATGGAAGCTGATGGTCGTATAACCCACCTAGCACAGTAGTGCGTCTTACGTTGATGTCAAGTATTCTAGTGTGTTCATCGAACTGCGCCCCCGCCCGTAGTCCACTTCGCTCAGGTCTTGTCTACGCGGCTCACCATTCATCATAATGGAATTTAATAAGTAAATCTATAGGTAAAAGCAAAGGGACTTAGTGTTGGAATTTAATACGTAAATCTATAGGTAAAATCAGAGGGACTTAGTGTCTGTCCACCTGTGATTCCGGACAAAGAAACATTCTTTGGAACATATCATATAATCTAATGTCCTATGAGGGGTGCATAATTAGTAAGAAAATATATTAGTATTAAATACAAAACAAAATAGATACAATAGACATAACACCAAAAACACGCACTTTCGGGTTATAAAAAGTCTGTGGGTTTTCTTTCTACTGCATTGATTACTGACAAATAAAGATGACAGCTATAAAGTATACGCAACTGGTTGGTGCATGGAGAACCAAATGTGTTGACTCTGCATTCATTTGTGATGGTCTGTTGAATAATGGTAGTCGAAACGAAACGGTAATATTCATCGGGCGCTGTCAAGAAAAGATTTAAATGCTCTATTTGAAATAAGCTAGAATACTAATTAGACCATCACCACCCAGCCATAGAATAAGGGTCAACAGTCGTCAAGGAATGGGTTTGAAAGCGCACTATTTTTAACAAAGATGTATAACATGAAGTCAAAGGGATAAAGTGTTTATAAGTATATTTCAGTCTTTTCTCCATAGATATAAAGATAAATTATTTTTTATGAGTCTACTGCCTTATATCGAAACATGTATACAATTGATTTGAGTTTGTGTGTTTTTGATACTCCGCTATATGTGAGAAGGAAATGATACGTCAACATGAGACTTTCAATTAGCAGTTGCAAGTTTAAAGTTCATTTTTTAATCTCGTGTTATTCATCAGACATCTAGAGAGTGACATAAACTGTAGTGGTAATGTATTTATTTATTTATTTATATGTTTTCTTAAAAATAGAAAGTTTATAGCAGTTGCATTTTAGTTGTTGGCTTCAACGAAATTCTAGAATAAGATTGACAACAAAATATCATTGTATATGTAATTGATCGATGAATTCATGATTACACCTATCATTTTACACGTGAATTTCATGCTGTTTATATAGTTAAGTGTGTTTCGGTATTAAATTATTTGCCTAATATATTTGTCATAACATTCTCTTCATTAACCTATTTTTTTCTCACAAAGAGTTTTCATTAGCTATGTACCATTGTCCATCTACTTATAAGAATAATTATTTATACTGTCTACACTGTCTAGTGGCATATCGCTTTTGGGACAACCTGGGCCATGAACAATACTATCTCTAGATAGACTCCTCCACAAGGAGAGAGCTAGTAAATTCAAACAAAATGGTTTGCACAACTGTGTTCACCTTATGAAAGCTGCAAGTCAAATATTGACACTGTAAAAGCGTCTCCAAAGCAAAATAAATATCATAAGGTTATTTTTAATTAAATACACTGTATATGTAAAAACCACGAACACTTACACTTATCGACAGACATATTTTCATAATTCGAAACCAAACCATGTCAACCATTGTCGTCATTTTGTATATGAGCAGGAATTTTCTATGTCATTGCTTGTTCAAAATATACAGTTTGTATTTTTGTAAAGCTATTGATTCGTCATGTCATACCATTCTGAATAATTTATTTTATAATTTTGAATCATTTTAGCTGATAAAGATGTCATTACGTGATTTGTCTGGACTGTATTTTTCAAGTAATAAAAGTAAATTACATAGTGTATAATGTTCCATAAATGAACAATCACATTCACGTCATCCGTTATATTTGATAATATATCACTATCAATAGCTAATTATTATTCCTTCCTGTAGGTTTTCATTACAAAAATGGCTGTGCAGCATAACCATTCAATTACACCATATTTCCCTTCAATCAAATGGTGTCATTAGTCAAAGATGGAGACGACCACATTCCACTCACCACCGCTCAACAGCGATTTGTCTCATGTTATTTTTCCTTTGGCATGTGTGACGGGCATTACCCTCGTGAGTGCCTTCATCATTTGTATGATCCTGATTAGAAAATGTAACACGGGTAAGGATATTTATAAGGATGTGTGTGTCTGTGCGTGCGTGCGTGAGTGTGTGTGTGTGTGTGTATCTGTGTGTGTGTGTCTGTGTGTGTGTGCGTGTGTGTGTGTGTGTGTGTGTGTGTGTGTGTGTGTGTGTGTGTGTGTGTGTGTGTGAGTGTGTGAGCGTGGGCTCGCTCACGCGCGCTTTACTGGATCTCATGCAAGTATGTTTCCTTTGAGTAAATCTTTAAAATATTTACCATTGCCTAATAGGTTTCCTTAGGATGAAGTTTTAGTCGTAGTCATCGTCGTCGTACTACTACTACTACTACTACTACTACTACTACTAATAATAATAATAATAATAATAAGGCAAATATATGTTGATACCTGAGGCACAGTCTCATGAGCTTGCATTACCGACTTTTTCTTGAATAAACTGATTTCTATTTTCTATTTTGTGCAAGGTTCTGACTGTTCTTCAGATTTTTAGATTTTACACTAAAGTTTATATTTGTTTTCTTGAGTAGATTTATACTTATATGCGATGACATTCATCATGTGTGTCTAGTGTAATGCCACATCAGTAACATTGCATTATCATACACATGGTTATATCTTCAAAATTCTTTCAATTACATTTCTTTACAGTTACTGGTGTAGTGTGGGTATGCCATTAATATTTTGATACACCTTTGGTCATAATGAACTTTTCCTAATGCACGTATTGGGCAGCTTAAAGTCGGTGTTGAAGTATTGTTTCCTCTTTCTTTTTAGTATTGTCAAACGCATTGGAATTACAAATATTGTTCTACTTGACTCACTGTCTTTCTGAATAAACGTTTCATTTATTTGCATGCATATGTGTTTACATGCGTGCTGTTGATGTTATTAAGTGTGTTTACATGCGTGCTGTTGATGTTATTAAATGTGTTTACATGCGTGTTGTTGGTGTTATTAAATGTGTTTACATGAGTATTGTTGATGTTATTAAGTGTGTTTACATGCGTGCTGTTGATGTTATTAAATGTGTTTACATGCGTGTTGTTGATGTTATTAAATGTGTTTACATGCGTGTTGTTGGTGTTATTAAATGTGTTTACATGAGTATTGTTGATGTTATTAAGTGTGTTTACATGCGTGCTGTTGATGTTATTAAATGTGTTTACATGCGTGTTGTTGATGTTATTAAATGTGTTTACATGCGTGCTGTTGATGTTATTAAATGTGTTTACATGCGTGCTGTTGATGTTATTAAATGTGTTTACATGCGTGCTGTTGATGTTATTAAGTGCGCAACAAATGAAGACTGTAGACAGCATATAAATGATGTGTATCTCTCGTAGTTCATATTTTGTGTAGATATTTCGAATTTGTATTCATATTTATAGATTTGTTTATTTCTAATCAGGAACTATTTTCTTTATTCAGGTAATATACAAAGCAACACACGCATCAAAAAGGAACACAATAATTATAGGAATAAGAGAAAAGATAACTCTGTATTTGCAGTTTGCGAGAAATTACAGTTGAAAGAATCTGCAGTCGAGAACAGTGGCCCTCTTTGTGCTCGTTGTAAATCCCCCATAACGTCGGAACTGCAAGTCAACACTCCTTTTCAAAACTGTCAAATTGCAGGCAACAGAAAACTGGAAACGCAATTAGCAGCTGACTATTTGACCCCTATGTCTGACCCTGAAAAGCAATCGGAGCATGACAATGAGTACCATGAAATTATCGAACAATAAATATTAAAATATGGGGTTTATGATAACTCAATGAACACTGTTATTTTATATTTTAATAAATACTACACAGATGCTTGGAATTACTTCTACAAGATAATAATTCTGAAGTGCAGATTATCTTAATAATCGCTAAGTGTGAAATGAAATGATCTTGGAATTCAAAGAATTCTATATTGGCATAGTTAATAAAATGCATTTTATAGTGATATTGATTTATGATCAATGTTTTGCCGTATCTGTATATATATATATTTTTCCAAAGTTTATTTTAAAATTAAAATAACACATTTACTTCAGCGTGTAACATGCTGTCATTCTGCTTCTGTAATGTACATTTAGCACCTGTCTGCTATAGTACTAGTACTACTAGTATTGTAATGTGTGGCAAGTAAATATGCCTAACCCTAGTTCTAGTACTGTACTCTACCAGATCATATAGGTGTGTGAATCCAGTTGGAACCTGTTAATTCCCTTCGAGAGTAAATATACGAAAGGTGAGGTTATAATTTCTTAAACATTCCTTGTGGTGTTTTGAGTAGATCACGAGAAAATTCTAGAACACTCTGTACGATGTGCTGTGATAGTGCATTAGAAGTTCTGGACGGTTCTGCACGATGTGGTTTGTGAGTGCAGCGAAGATTCTGGAACAGTTGTGTAATGTTCTAAGAGTGGGTACATTGGACCACCACCCAAGTAAGAAAGGCAGTGACTTGTTGCAAACTACGTGATTGTGAACATGAGACTTCTGATGAATATTCTAGGATAAACTAAATGAGTACCTAGCATTAATGAAACAGCGTTGTGAAGTGATATAAATGTCAACGCTCTTTTGATTATATTCATAATTTGAATAATTGATTATTGATGTAATAAATCAAGTGACTTTGCACATGTATTAAGCGTTATGTTGGAATAATATCTGGTGGATGGTGGCACATTAAATATAAACAAATAAATGTTTGTATTGCTCCTTTGGTACGACTTTTCTACCTGCAGCACAATATGCCATAATAAAACTTTTATTTTGCTAGTGAGTGAAGAGTAGAATTTTACGACATCCTTATAATTCGCCAAGTGAGAGAAATTGTGGTCTTGTGAGAGAATTATTAATAACTATAAATTAATATTCTGGATCACTTGCAATTAGTTATGTGTTATTAATTAATAAATAATAATCATAACGAGTGAAGGGTGTCCAGAGAGGTGTCACATAATGAAGCAAAATAGGACGAATTTATAGATATAGTAAGGACGGTGACCGTCAAATGCGCGAACGACAAATGCGCGATAGGGTTAGGGTTAGGTTAGGGCTAGGTTATTGTTAGGGTTAGAGTTAGAGAGAGAACGCGTCGTCGCGCTTTTGTCCATCGCGATTTTGTCGGCGCGCATTTGTCGATGAACCGTAAGGACACATAACACTATGTAACACAATTTTTGTTCCTGGCTTCTAAGTGTTATATTTCAATTGCTTATGTCTAAAGTACGTGAAAAAATGACTTCATTAAGCACAAACTTTGCTTACACGACAACAGCACGAAGAAAACTCGTTTTTTTGTGAAAATAGAACGATTTTTTTTTCATTTTCGTCATCATGATCAGGTAAAAACAAAATTTGCACAAGGAATAGACAAACAGTTGGAAACCACTCAACAAGGTTCAGAAATGTGTAGATTTTCTAGATTTACGATTGTACTGTGAATCACTCTCTTGAAGTAGCCCCCAAATGTAGTCCCCCATCATGTTTTCGTTATACTGTCCTTGGTAACGACACTCAAAGTTCAATATATCTTGATGAAAGCGCTCGCCTTGCTCCTTCGAGTAAGCGCCCATGTTCTCCTTGAATTTGTCGAGATGCGAATCAAGGATATGAACTTTCAGAGACATTCTGCATCCCATTGTGGCGTAATTCTTTATGAGAGTCTGCACCAGCTCCACATAGTTTTCAGCTTTGTGATTACCTAGGAAGCCCTGAACAACTGCAACGAAACTGCTCCGGGATGAACTGTCTATGAATAGGCGCCATTCAATAGGATTACATGCAATACCTATAGCCTGGAATAGACCGGCAACATCGTTGCAGAAGCACAGCCCATCACGCTGACTGAAGAAGATGGAGAATCTTTGATGCCACTTCCTCTGATCTGTGACTTGTACGCTATCATCAACCAAGTTCCACTGTTTGAGCCTGGATATCAGAAGCTCAGCATTCGATTTCGTAAGCCCGAGGTCCCTAATTAAATCGTTCACTTCTTTCTGGTTAGAGAAGTACGGCTTTCTATCCCCAACTTCATCTGCAGAATCGTAGTCCATATCTCCAGTATCTGCCTCGCTATCTGACTTGCTGCTGTCTCTTGAAGATGGCCGATGAGGCCTAGGAGGAGTCGGAACAGGCAGATCGGGGCTGTGTGGTACTGGGGCAATGGAAGAAGGTATGTCCAGATAAACGATCTGAGGGGCATTTTTGCCGGTGCGACGATTTTGGGGGTTTACCATGCAGAAGTAGCAGTTGCTTGAGTGGTCCGTCGGCTCTCGCCAAATTCGCGGGATAGCAAACTTCATGGCTCGCTTCTCTCCTCTGTACCAACCTGTAACATAGCACATAATAATTATAATAATTTGAGGGCAGGAAATTTCAAAATATGGAACGATTTCAAGATGGAACGTATTTGCCTACAGTACACGACTTATGACAAAACTTTGTAAATTACAACTCTTTGAAATGAACTCGATCTAAAGCATTGAAATTTTATGAAAATAAATTAAAACACATCTAAGCGAGAAGCAACTGTTCAGTTTACCTTCAAGTGTTTTCTTGCAATATTTGCATGTGAAATGTGGTGCCCAAGATTTGTCTTGGTCCCCGACCGGCACGCCGAAGTATGCCTTGTAGGCCTCGCACATTATACGACTTGCTTCCACTGAATAATTTTTCGCTCTTGTCTTTATGAATTGTCCGCACACATAGCAGAATGAATCAGCTGGATGCAAACAATCTCTTGATGCCATATCAAATAAATAACTTCTCATGGAATTTGGTCCGAGACACCTGTGCTTTTATACTTGTACAGCTACTTTTGGAACGTTCAAGAACGTTCTAGAAAGTTCTGAGGGTTTCTTGAAAGTTCTGGAAGTTTCTTGAACGTTCTAGAGTGTTCAGGAGAATTGTAGAAACATGTGGACAACTCTAGCAGTTCAGGGAGGAAGCTCGGCATTGAAAGCAAATCGAGAATTTTCTCAAACACACGCGATTTTCAAATTTCATTGTCCCGGTCACAAAAGCAAAGTTTTTCTGGAATAACAGTGATTTCCTTTCTGTTCTAGACCTAACGGATTAGAAAAACACACTTTCAACCCAGGAACAGAACAAAAGTGAAAATTTGTTACATAGTGTAATTGAATATCAAATCACCTCCAAAGATTAATGAATTACAGCCAAAAATGTGTCATATGGACTGCTAGCTTTGCAAATAAAATATCATGAGGCAAGTTAAAATAAATGCAAAGTAAATAGTATATTATTAGGCATATCTATCTATCTATCTATCTATCTATCTATCTATCTATCTATCTATCTATCTATCTATCTATCTATCTATCTATCTATCTATCTATCTATCTATCTATCTATCTATCTATCTATCTATCTATCTATCTGTCTGTCTATCTATCTATCTATCTATCTATCTGTCTATCTGTCTATCTATCTATCTATCTATCTATCTGTCTATCTATCTGTCTATCTATCTATCTATCTATCTATCTATCTGTCTATCTATCTATCTATCTGTCTATCTATCTATCTATCTATCTATCTATCTATCTATCTATCTATCTATATCTATCTGTGTGTGTGCGTGCGTGCGTGCAAAGGAAACAAAAATATCAAGGGCCAATTTAGATACATGCAGAGTTAACGAAATTTCATTGAGCAAATTAAGATTTGTGCAAAACAAATAAAATACGTTACTAGTTTTTTGCACACCAACATCGTTTCCACCATCAACAGATTCAGCCTTTTGTCATCAAACATAATTCTCCTCAAATAAAGTCAACGTGTGGGACAGGCAGAACGTCTATAAATGTAGTGAAACATTATTATTAGAAATATAAGCAATGCGTGAAAATTATATTTAAATTGTTTACCTGAAACATTAACATAAGAACAGCAATCATTTAACTAAACAAATATTTTAATTGCTTTATACAAAATACTAAATGGAGAATTACTTCTGTTTGGAGGTTCCGCCGTGGGATAGTAGTGACCAAAGAACCAACCAGTTGGCTCTATATATTCTTCCTACATTCATTATTTTAAATGGACAACATATATAAGAACATAAAGAATACATGATTATTTCTTTACTAAAGTTCTAAACATATAATATACAGTATTATGCAACATAGTAAATGAAAATTAAAACACATATTAAATTCGTGATAATTGACTTTCGCAAATTTTATATTGAGCTTTGTTCGACCCTATAGAATGAAAGATTCAAACAGCTCCAACAAGAATAAAAGTTTATATTATTCATGTATTTTATAGTTTATATTCATTCCGATTCAATAATCACTTCTTACATACGCGTGTTTCTGTATTAAAGATTTGAAAAGACACACACACACACACACACACACACACACACACACACACACACACACACACACACACACACACATACACACAAAATTGAGGCGTCCTCCATTTCAATTACATAGTTACCTGTGTGGTGCAATAAACTTCAAAAACAGTATTCTAGAAGATAAGCCGCTTTAAAAGAAACAAACATGAATACATAGTTCTGAAAATAACTTGAGAGAAGCTCCGATAGACGCGCTGAAAATAACTTGAGATAAGCAGTAACACAAGCTCTAAGAATAACTAGAGAAAAGCTCTGAACGAAGCTCTATAATAACTTGAGAGAGGCTCTGATAGAAGCTCTAAAAGTAACTTGAGAAAAGCTCCGATAAAAGCTCTGAATAACTTGTTTAAAGATCTGAGAATGTCGTCACAGGGAAATCTGCTTGTATAGACTTGGAGATTTTGTTGGCGTTTGTTTTCTGTCAGTGCAACCCAAACTACCTTTTAACACATCAGAAGAACTTCTAAAAGTAGCGCGTCTTTTATATGATATGATGTGAATTATAAGAGGAAATGGATGCAAATTTTTCCTATCGTCGAGACTAGTCCATTGTTATATAATAGTTTCGTATTAAATGTAGATTAGTACTCCCCATTCAGTTGACGTATTCGTAGGTGATATGTGGTGTAAATATATTGTACATATTTAATTCCATTTTATTTTGCTGTCTGAAATCAGCTCATAGACGACGTTTTGAGTAATTATTTCTTTTTAACAGTCCGAAGACCACACCGCAGAGGACAGTGGTTTTGTTGTTTTGCGTACATATCTCTCACTCAAAATAAGGATGTGAAGTCATTTACGATAAGCACACGTACGATATGTTTGGAAATCGCATGCAAGGTAAACTAACCTAGAGCTAAAGATCTAAATATACTAAACTATTAAAATATCCAGAAGGCCACCTCCACTATCCAACACCTCTTCCATTCACCTCCATAAACATGTTGTTCTGCTGCCAGAGCTCTGTTTATCACTGAACATTCATTAGGGATGTACGGTTAAATGTCCTTTTATCAGAAGTGCGATAGAGCAATCGCATGCTCTTTATCTTGAGAATCAGAAGACCTTCCAAAAGGGAAACCACTGCGCGAAGTAAAATACACTTTAATAGAGTTGTCTTTCTCGAGTGAAATAAAATCTTTTTTTAAATGTATTTTTGAAATATTTTTATTGGTGTATGTGTGCGTGTGTGAATCTAAAACAACATGACAAATCCTACTTTTAATCTGTATCTAGTGAGCCCCCATCAACCTCCTTTCTTCTCCAACATAAGCTTATCAATATCAATATTTGTAAGAAGGGCAATATTTTTTTATTAAAAGAAAAATCAACTATACATATGACGATTACGACGAAATAGATAACTAAACACAAACCCACATTCAGATTATTGTTTACAGTCTCTCTCTCTCTCTCTCTCTCTCTCTCTCTCTCTCTCTCTCTCTCCCTCTCTCTCTCTCTCTCTCCCTCTCTCTCTCTCTCTCTCTCTCTCTCTCTCTCTCTCTCTCTCTCTCTCTCTCTCTCTCTCTCTCTCTCTCTCTCTCTCTCTCTCTCTCTGGTAGCTGAGAACTTGAAAGTTGAATTTGAAGGTCCACTTCGACTCACAGCTCAAGGTTTAACTCACAACCACATAGTAATTCTCAACCCAACAAAATCAAGGCACTTGATCACACTCAAGCTATAGACTACCTTTAAGCCAGACTTCGACATTCTATGCAAAAGTGATTAAGGTGTAAAATTCTCTACAGCATGTGAACTGCTCACTCATTTTCTATTAGGTCAGCGAATCCAGAATATTCTTGCCTGAGGCAAGAGTTTACTTCAAACTCAGACACTTTCAAACTAACACCATAAGGCCGGGTCACTGCGACAATTAACAATTACAATTTTTAATTGGAGGAGGCAAAATTACTCTGTCACACATTGTTTACTGCTGCCAATTTATACTCCAAAGGCTATTTTACAATTAAAATGTTATATTTATTTCACTTCCAACATGCTATGATGTGAACATTTGCAATTAGTATATATCTACTATTGTTATTCAGTATGAAGTGTGTGTATGCGTGCGTGCGTGCGTGCGTGCGTGTTTGTGTGTGTGTGTGTGTGTGTGTGTGTGTGTGTGTGTGTGTGTGTGTGTGTGTGTGTGTGTGTGTGTGTGTTAAACCGTGGTTATGATGCCTAGACTCAAACCACAAATATCTGCCATATTGTTTCTCGAACGGAATTCACAAGAATCAACTTACAGCAAAACTCTCTACTGATTAGTTGAGGACAACGCTCAATTCACACACCACAATGGCCAAACATACTACAATATCCACTGGTAGCATGACGTCACAAAAGGCAAAACGGCTTGCTCTGCTCTGCAAAGGTCAACTTAAGGTAGTGCTAAATTTCAGGCACATTTCGCCTCTAAACACCTTTCTTTCTGACAAACATTCTCAATTTACAAATCCTGCAACAAGTTCGTCAGTCTGATGCACACACAGCATAACAAATATAGCATCGATCAAAGTTCACAAGTATAATGTACAACGTAGTCACATTAATGAACATGGAGATAATGGTTAAGTTAAATAAGTATTTTCTAATTAAAATCATAGATCAATAGCAAACATGTACAAAATATTCTAAAAGCATTCTTTCTTTTATCAGTCAAGGACAAGCAAATTTACTCTACCACAAATATTTTAACATTTGACCTGCTGAAACTCTTTGCTTCAGTCATCATTTATAAAGACACTACTTTATCAGCGGCGGGGGTGGAAATAGGCTTGTATAACAATAGATATGTGTAATGTTGATTTAATGTTAAATTCGTCCTTTTTGGGGCAGAATGCTCGTGTGTGTGTGTGTGTGTTTGTATGTGTGTGTGTGTGTGTGTGTGTGTGTGTGTGTGTGTGTGTGTGTGTGCGTGCATGCGTATGTGTGGTGTAGAGTAGTGTAGTATAGTCAAAGCATTGGCGCTCTAACCGCCTGACTCGGAACTACCCCTTTTCCGTCAGTAAAGAGTGTGAAAAATTAAATAACTACTAATACCTAGGACTTAATTAGGCAGGGACGATTTTCGACTGTTACAAAACAAAAAATGTATAAATCCATTTTTCCCCACTCAGTTAACATACCGTTAACTACGATCACCTTTGTGACTAGACTCGCGTTATATCAAATGATTAGAATATAGACTTTCTTCACCAAAATATCCTCTGGCCCATCCCCATTGGATGAAATTGTTATGAACAAATGTGAGACTATTAGTCAAAGAAAAACCCTAATCATCCAGTTGGAACTTGTTTGGATTGCTTCAGGAATTTCTAGCGTATTCTCCTACTTAGTTGTTTTGTTCAAATAAGAAATATCATCATACGTGAACATTGGCGACAAATATATAATTAGGGATAGGAACATTTACTCTGACACAAATCCGTATACGTATATATGCCATGCTGCCACTCTTATGTCTTTAGTGTCAAACAATAGCTTAGACAATGGTCTAATTATAAATTATAACTAAATGGCAACATGGTACGGAAGCGATAATATGAACAATGGAACAATGCCTATGATAATGTGCCACGTATATGCATTAAGGAACATTACAAATTCAAACAGTAACTGCATACTTTCTGTAGACCACTTATCTTTCATTCCATTTAGATTTCAGTTTATAAAGTCAACATGAAAGATATGTGTGTAAAACAAACAAGAGCAATTTGTAATTACTATTTTTTACTAACACGTGTGTTTATAATCCATTGGATATTAGGATATAGCTCAAATGCAGATCAACAGTGTGAGTATATTTTCAATTCACAAATCTTTAACATAGATTGATTCAATTTGAATAATTGTAACACAAATACATGAATAAATATAATAAACGCACGCACACACATAAATAGACACACAGTAAGAAAATAAACCTATAGCCCACAGATACATGCACACCTTTAATTTTGTATTAAATGCAAAAGATTAAACTCATTTATTTGTCTGGGTAACATAAAGTTACATTCTCTCTTTTTTTTCTTTACTGTCACTGTTTTCCAAGCGGTTTAAGGAACCCAAGTACAATTAACTGATACTGACAAGACATGACAAAATAAAACATCATAATATGTCAGAAACAATTGTGGGAGATGCATAAAATAGCATAGAAGGAAATTCTTCGTTTACAAGTGATAACAAAACAAATTATTAAATATACTTATCAATATTTGTTATATCACTCAGTTATTCGCTTTCAACTAACATCAGCGCGCACACAAAACATTATACGTTAATAACATAATAGAAAAAGATAACTAATGTCACCAACATATTTTACATGAAACAAAAACATTTAGTTATTCATCAAAAGATAAGTAAACGTAACGCTAGACCTTTCCCCGTGTTTGTCATACTACTTTAACAAAATGCACATGACGTCATTATTAGCAAAAGAAAAAACTGACACCTTCCGGAATAGAACAATACGACTCCCTTTATTCCGCATTTACCAAAATTAGTTCACAATGACTCTTACCTAAAATAACACGAATATCTAGTTACATTTACCAAAATTAGTTCACAATGACTCTTACCTAAAATAACACGAATATCTAGTTACATTTACCAAAATTAGTTCACAATGACTCTTACCCAAAATAACACGAATATCTAGTTACATTTACCAAAATTAGTTCACAATGACTCTTACCCAAAATAACACGAATATCTAGTTACATTTACCAAAATTAGTTCACAATGACTCTTACCCAAAATAACACGAATATCTAGTTACATTTACCAAAATTAGTTCACAATGACTCTTACCCAAAATAACACGAATATCTAGTTACATTTACCAAAATTAGTTCACAATGACTCTTACCTAAAATAACACGAATATCTAGTTACATTTACCAAAATTAGTTCACAATGACTCTTACCTAAAATAACACGAATATCTAGTTACATTTACCAAAATTAGTTCACAATGACTCTTACCTAAAATAACACGAATATCTAGTTACATTTACCAAAATTAGTTCACAATGACTCTTACCCGAAATAACACGAATATCTAGTTACATTTACCAAAATTAGTTCACAATGACTCTTACCCAAAATAACACGAATATCTAGTTACATTTACCAAAATTAGTTCACAATGACTCTTACCCAAAATAACACGAATATCTAGTTACATTTACCAAAATTAGTTCACAATGACTCTTACCTAAAATAACACGAATATCTAGCTACAACTGCCAAATGATTTCGCACATAAAATCTTTCAAATATAACACATTGGCGATAATTCTAAAACATAAGTCAATATTCATTAACTTGCAATTAAATTTTACTACCGTAGCATTAAGATCAGTTGAGAGTTTAGTGCCTACGCAATCGACCCCATTAATCACAATTTGAATACATTTACAGTTTTTTTAAGTTTAATCCCACATTTTCAATTTCACCAGTTACATTGATTTTTAAGTTCATGAGGTCTAGTTGACAGATGATTATTAAAAATGTCTCGTAAAATTAATTAGTTTATCTAACTCCATTAAATCATATGTTATAAAGCAGCCTCGTGCTTAATTAATAAACTGACATGTACTTATTTGATTCAGAGACATGTCCCTCTGCTGTGAATTTTATATGAAATAAAAATCAAGCGACACAAGTAAAAATAACGGTTGTCCATAATTTTACAGCTCTTCACTCTTCTACACTGCTAAAACCAATTTGCGTTAATAAAACATCGATGCACACAAATGTGCAGTGCATCAGAGCATAGTCCTCGGTGAATTGTCTATTGTTCGGCATTTTGTAGATGCATTATATCCATAACTAGTAAAATAGTGATATCATATATTACATAAAGTCACCTCAAGGAATCTTACGAAAGGCGCATATTTATGTTTGGAAAACCGAATTCCAGTCGCTCATACGTGCACTCTATGTATGCAAATGAAATATAATTGAATCATGTCTTTAGATAGATAGATAGATAGATAGACAGACAGACAGATAGATAGACAAACAGACAGACAGACAGATAGATAGATAGATAGATAGATAGATAGATAGATAGATAGATAGATAGATAGATACATAGAGAGATAGATACATAGATAGATAGACAGACAGATAGATAGATAGATAGATAGATAGATAGATAGATAGATAGATAGATAGATAGATAAATAGATAGATAGATAGATAGATAGATGACTGGATGGATGGTGATGAATATTAATTTTATCTTCGCTAATAATACTTTGTTTATTTCTATGTATTGAATATATTGACAAATATATGGACATCTTGCATTAAATTTAAATACTGATGCATCCACATTCATTGATGAGAATATACGAATATGTGAAAATGCTTTATTCATTTATATCACTTTTTCAATTATATTTATAGGTGGTGAGTTTAGCACGAATCCAGTACTTTCAAATGAAGACCTACGTTTTGAAATCAACACACGTGTAAAAATATCATTCAATTTAACTGATAGAAATTGCGACATCAAGAACACAACTCATATTGAGATCAGCATGCACAACCATGCGAACATGATTTTCGTGCCACTTTGTAAAATTGTTTGGATATGGAATAATTCTTGTAGAGACCCATCATTCTCTGCCAATGTAGCGTGTGGCTGCATGGAGTCTGAATGGAATTACTTCTTTGAGGTAACTGTCAGGGGAAATACAACGATACAAGTGTCTGTTGCCAATACTTCTATACTGATCCCAAGGCTGACTCTTCATTTAACAACATTCAGTCTAACCGGTAATTTGTTTTTACAACATTCAGTCTAACCGGTAATTTGTTTTTACAACATTCAGTCTAACCGGTAATTTGTTTTTACAACAATCATACTAACCGGTAATTTGTTTTATATGCAGAATGTACAAGTATTATCTTCCTAGTTGAAAAACAAATTTTTCACATATTTCTTGACAATTGAATGAAATTTTCGTTGAAAGAGATAATTATATTTGGAGGCCAATGTTGTTCCTCCAATACAAATGAAAAGAAAGAAATTATTTTGTAAGTAATAATTAAACATTATATATAAAATCAATATAATAACTATTAAAGCAAAATTCGTCTACCTCTAACTGTAACTAAATCTAAATTTTAATTAAGCACAGCCACGTTAATGTTTGCTTACTAAGACCGGTCCAGTACGAAATAAGTTAGTATCGTATTATCTCACGAGACCGGCTTGGCTAATTTAAAGAAGCACTGAAGCAAACGCTGGCAGACTCTTCACCATGTCCCGAACGAACACTTACAGTGGTACATTAATTAAGAAGATTATTAGATACTAATCTATCTGTTCTGTTCAGTTGATTGCTTCTTTAAAATACAACGTTTATTATGTCTTTTCATGAGATGTCACGCCCCATTGTAGAATTAACCAGTGGAGAATACAAGCAACGATCTCAAACAACAATTTATTCCGCTGGTTGTCGTAGTAAGAATTTAAAATATAAATGAAGATACAAGTATTGCTTTTAAGCAATGTCAACAAATGAAAATTAAGTACGTAAATCAGGCTAATTTTCAAAGTGTATGATTATGATTCCCTCAACTTAAAATTAGATGAAATTGTTACACCTTTCCCTTTGCCAATACACGATACAAACAATGATTCTTTACTCCGTTGAATAATTTATTTATTTCCCATGTCGTAGTTAAGGTAGGGACACAATTTGTTTCTATTTTTATCCTGGTCTTTCACCACATAAATCGTTGAGTGGTAGGCATCTGACCTTACATTTGCTGATATCAGAATTAGAAACGAGTCTCAGTTAGTTTCCTTAATAATTTACATTGAGCATCTTGATGCCAGTATAAATTTACGCTATGAAGAGAAACGTACGCGGTAGTAATAAAATAACTCGACGTGATCAATACGGGACATAATACGAGACATAATAATTTACATTGAGCATCTTGATGCCAGTTTAAATTTAAACTATGAAGAGAAAAGTACTTTAGACATCGATAGTAATAAAATAACTCGACGTGATCAATACGGGACATAATACGAGACATAATAATTTACATTGAGCATCTTGATGCCAGTTTAAATTTAAACTATGAAGAGAAAAGTACTTTAGACATCGATAGTAATAAAATAACTCGACGTGATCAATACGGGACATAGAATTGTGCGTGATGGTGTTAAAGAGTTTGTCTTTAATAAGTATGTGGAGTAATGTTATGGTAATTACTTTTAACACAGCTTTAATTATATCACAAATTATAAATATAAATAAAGATAAGTTTAACTATTATATTATTGTAGTACAGTAGGCTCTAAAGAATTGCTTGGCTACGCAATGTTAATATTCAGTCACTTGATAGTACACTACTAGACTAAATATATAGACCCACTGAAAAAAATGCTTTCAATATTCAGGTAGAATACAAACAACAGTAACTAAAATGTAAATCTGTTTATTTTGTTGAAATATTTCTCCGGGAGAATGAATGAAAACAATAATATGCTTTTGCTTCATTTTATTATTCGCATTCTTGTTATTGACCCGATTTGGTAACACATGTACAAGTAAAGATTTTATATCCTTAATGTCATATCAAAGTGTTTGCATGAATAACCTAACGGTAATACACGTACAAGTAAATATTTTATATCCTTAATGTCATATCAAAGTATTTGCCTGAATAACCTAACGGTAATACAAGCACAAGTAAATATTGTATATCCTTAATGTCATATCAAAGTGTTTGCATGAATAACCTAACGGTAATACACGTACAAGTAAATATTGTATAACCTTAATGTCATATCAAAGTGTTTGCATGAATAACCTAACGGTAATACACGTTCAAGTAAATATTTTATATCCTTAATGTCATATCAAAGTGTTTGCATGAATAACCTAACAGTTCATCATGATGTGCAGATGCAGCTGGCTCCACGATTTCTAATGAAAACAAGGCGACGGATGATTTTACCTTTTTATCTGAACGCTCAAGGGCAACGGCGACAATAGCTACTGACACGAAAATTACATTCCTGACTGCGAGCATTTCAGCTGGCTCATTTCTCATCACATTCATTGCTGGTCTCATTATATGGTGGAAATTCAAATGTGATAATTTTTTTTTATGTATTCAGAAGCATATTATATATATAAAAAATATATATATACATGATTTATTTCAGCATTAATCATGGTATAATTAGAAGAATTATGTAAACGCTAATATTTATTATTTGAATCTACCTACCTATTTACTGCCTGCCTATCTATCTATCTATCTATCTATCTATCTATCTATCTATCTATCTATCTATCTATCTATCTGTGACAGAATAAATAAATTTGCCCGTCTCTATTTTTAATTTTAATTGTTATATTAAGTTGCTAAATTGTCAGAGTGACCCTACCTTGAGTACTCCTTATGGTGTTATTTTAAAAGTGCTTGAGTTGAAGTAGACAGCCTGAGCAGGGATTTTTTAATTATCCAATGGTTATGATTTATGCGAACGAGACTAGACAACAGGCTGAGTTTAAGGAGTTTACTTACAGTAGAGAAGTCTGCTGTCTATTCACTTTTGAATTTGAAATACAAAGAGAGACGTCCGGCTTAAAGGCAGTTGTTAGCTTGAGTGGTGAGTTTAATTGACTGATTGAAAGAGAATGGACTTGGAAACGTTTCATGCATTTTACTATTGATATGTTAAACTTTTAGTCAAAGATGTACTATGTAAAGATTATTATGTAAGTTGATTTATACACTACAAATATCTTAACTACGCAGCAACAATTTGGTTATTAATATGTGAAGTTGTTTGATATTCTGTATTTATATTGCCATGTGTGGCAATGGGTTTCATAAACACTGTGCAGGAGATTCTAAGTTTGAGAACGGAGTAATAGTGTAATGAATAAGAAACTTCGGCTTTCTCCTTGATTGTATGTTGCAATCAGCAAGCAACCTTCTGATTTCTCTTTTTTGGTTGTTTGAGCCTCAGTCTGTGTGTGAGTTCAATCCTGAGCTGTGAGTCTCAAGTGGAGCCTCAAGTTCAACTTTCAAGTTCCTAGCTACCCTTCGTTTGTTCACTAGTCGTGACTTGAGTGACCGGGAAAGTGGAGAAACTTGCAAAGTGTGTTGAAGAGTGTGTAAGTGCTACACTCCTACTTTTGATGTACCAAAGCAAAGATGCTAAGTACGTCGGTCCAGGGAAGATAACAGAACCATTGTGATTGTGTTCTGCTCAAGAAACTGACGGAGGAAGAATGCGCGAGGTAGGTTGAGAGAAAACAATCGTCAGTATTTTCTACGGGTAAGGCGGAAAACGTGCTGTCACATGGACATTTTGACACTGTGACGCCATTGCAAAGACCAGTGTAAAGATTGTGGAAACTGTACTTAATCCTTGTTATGTGAAGTTTACAATTACCTACTTCTAATAATTCCATTTCTATTCTCTGATAGAGCACATTGCAGGATTTAAAAGCTATATATCTTAGACGTCTTCGAATCTCTTGTGTGTTATCATTCAAATAAATAACACACACTCATGTAAAAGTAACAATTTATTTTAAAACAATATATTATTTCTTACTTCTTCTTGTTACACCTATCATCGAACAGATGTATGCAGATTCATAAAATATCACCGCACTTATATTATTTAAAGATGAAAATTTCTAAATATTTATTATACATGCATTTAATATATATTTATTTGCAGACTTCTGTCTTATGGACATTCACTCTATATATAAATTCTCCCCCACCCATTTCACAGACCATTCTTTCAACTTTTCATATAATTTCCGATTTATCTCTCGAAAATTCCGTTTTTCCTAATGTCAGTCGTTCTCAACAACTTTTAATACACGTTTATGCATTCGGATTTATAATAATATTAATAATAGTTGTACAAATTATATTGTCATATTCACATTTTTCCGTACGCTTTATTAATTTATTTAATTATTGTCTACTGTACAAATTATCATATATTTTCATATTAACATTTTGCCGTTCGCTTTAATCATTTATTTAATTATTGTCTATTTCAGCAAATAATTAAGAACTGCGGACATTGATAGGTTTTCATATATACACTGCATTTTATAAATATATTAACTTTTATTATTTTAACTTTATTATTAACTTATTCAGGTAATCGTCAAACTAGAATGCAGATAGATCAGCAAGAATTGGAAATTAGTACAATCTCCGATGAGAGTAACCCAAATGTTAATTCCATCTTTGTGACAAGAAATGCTAATGAATCTGATGGTGGGGACTGCGACTTGCAATGTACTCACAACAACCCTGGTGCTGTGACCAACATGAAAATCTATACACGTGCCAAAAACTGTCAAAATAACAATAAAGGAAAACGTTCGGCAATGTACTATTTGAACCCAGTTCGTGATCGTCAAGGGCTAAAGGAAGGAAATGGTGTGTATGATGAGATTTGCGAAGAAACAGTCCAAGAGCAAAGAGTGCAGAGAACGAGTTATGATCATTTGCACTAAATGAACTTTTGGACTAGACAATATACATGTACTCTACAGACGACGTGGAAGTACTTGCGTAAATTAATTCATTGTTTGATTCCAATTAAGAAAAATGTGTAAATTAACGATTATTTATATTTATTTCACTCTAACCTTTCCCTAGACTATATAATTATTGTTTTTAAAATTGAGTATTTAATTATTTAAATTGTTATTTTACATTATTTCTTTTTTCAAACACACGTTATATGTTTTACATAACTTCCATCCATAAAGAATTTCGGTAAACGACGATATGAGGTTTCTGAATATTAGTCAGTAATACCTGAGGAAGAAAGTTACAGGATAGCGAAACAATGCTGTGTATATTTGATGGTCTCGTTGTTGTAAATCATAGTCACTGAACAAATATAAACGACTCACTAGTTTGCATTACATCAGCAAATCGAGAACATTCTTGCGTCGAGCGTTTACTTCAAACTCAGACACATTCAAAATAAGATCATAAGGAGTGTTCAAAGTCGGGCTACTCTAACAATTCAATAATTTACATAACAATTAAATGTTAATGTAGGAAGAGTCCAATTTACGCCGCCACATTGTCTGTCTGTCTATCTATCTATCTATCTATCTATCTATCTATCTATCTATCTATCTATCTATCTATCTATCTATCTATCTATCTATCTATCTATCTATCTATCTATCTATCTGTCTGTGCCTGTCTGTGTGTCTGTCTATTTATCTAACTGTCTGTAGAATACGGTATCTTTTCTAATATCCCATTCCTCAAAATGAAATTATGTTTTCCTTAGAGGAAAATAAATATATCCAATTATGTTCCTTCAGTTAATTTACGGTTGTGGCTTATGTGTATATGTCAGCGTGTCTGTGTGTACGTATTTGATTGTTAGATACAGTTGGCCACGAGACATTTCTTTAAGCTCAATACAACCCTTTGCCTATCAGGGTGCCAGGGGTAATCCCCAAAGTCAAATTATAGGTGGACTCATAATTCGAAATATTTCAAATCCCGAATAGACATAATCCTTTATCCGTTACGCAGAGAAAGAGTATCTATTCTATAGTCAAACAACATTTGCGATTTTGCCTTCTGTAATGAGATTGAATACATGATGAAGTTAATGTGGCCTACAGTAAGTATTTTAATTTCTTTTAAAAACAGTATAACTGTTGATATTTATTATGACTTTTCCATTTTATGTGGACGATAAACGACTCCATACGTGAGAGTAATTTTAATTTGGATATTTCTTAAATTATTTTCCATATCAATGCTCATAAGGCAGTTAGGTCATAAATGACTATGGTAAATACTTCAAAATAGCATGTAAAAAAACATAAATGTCAATATATTTACCATGAATGCTTCTTTGCAACTCAAGATTATGGTCTTGTAATATCAGGTGGGAATGATTTCATAGTTTAGTGCATGTTTCAAATTATTTCCCACTTGACTGAGTTTACAATTTTCTGATTATTCTATAGACACATTTCTACTCGAAATAAAGTGATATTGATCAGGATGGACGTACCATTGTTCTGACCAGATTACAGTAACTAAGAACTGAGTTCTTCTTTGATTAATTTTAACACATGCAAAAGGCGTTTTTGAAAGTATGCACGAGAAGCTATGATTTCTTGAAGAACAATTAGTTGTTTGAATGGAAATATAAAGAAGTAATTTTGTTGGGTACATTAGTTATTACGCTGTATTTTTTGTACTTTGTATTCAGAAACTATAAATCTTCCGCAATGATTACTTTGGAGATTGTTGCCATATATATGTGAGTGTGTGTGTGTGTGTGTGTGTGTGTGTGTGTGTGTGTGTGTGTGTGTGTGTGTGTGTGTGTGTGCGAGAGAGAGAGAGAGAGAAGACGTGTGTGTATGTATGTGTGTGTGTGTGTGTGTGCGTGTGTGTTGTACTAGTTGTAGACAATGGATGTCATTTTAATTATGTGTGTGCCTATTGAATTCGAGTGTTGAAATATGTGCTCTGAAGTATTGTTTGAGATTAAATGAAACTGAAGTACAAGGAATACAAAGAAACTTTTCCTGTTAGAGTTGTGTGAATTTTAGATAACAATCACGACTTAATGACGAACAATGGCTCTGAGTGAATGTTCTCACATTAGTCAAGAAGAATATATTTCTACTTTTTTTCGTTATGTTGCAACATGTTGTCATTTTTGTATTGTTTAATATTATTCTTATTTGTAAGAATGTGCTATTATAATATCATAATCACAAAAGCCAAATTCTAGAAAGAAACAAAATTCCAAATAGTTGAAATCTCGAATAAACGTAATCCCTTATCCATTATTCAGAAAAAGAGTAACCCCACAATACCCAATTAATAACTACAAAATTAAGACATCGCGTGGCAATTTAGAAGTTAATATTATGTGAGATTTGTATGTTTATAGTTTTATATTTATTGTGGTTTGACCGTACTAGAAAAGCCCAGTCGAACATTTGATGATGTATATTTTGCATGCATGAATTCATTAATTGTTATTAATTACTTTTATAAACATATTTATTGCATAGAACACACAGGTAATGAATAAAATTAAAAGAATAGTTTTAACTAATTGTTACGACAAAGATACAATTCAACGTTGATCGTGGACTCAATATTTCATTGACTTTGATAAAGAAGAGGAAATTCAACTAAAGTCACAGAAAATATTAAAATATCTAGAATTGTGTAACATAATGGATTGCGCCTCTAAAAAAAAATCTACGGTGTTTCAAACAAAGAAAGTTTCTTCTACCTGATACAGTGGATTCATCTGCATATTCTCTAACCGGAAGTAATTACCTTTTCTTGTTTTGCTTAAAGCAATTTCATTGTCTACGTCGTCCATTGACTGTAGCTCTGCGTGTCTCAACAGTTTATTTTCTTGCAGAGAGCGCGTAAACGTGGCTGATCCGATGATGGATAGTAACAATTGTTGTTTGAACAATTTTACACGTCAAAGATTTTATTGCATGTAGTTTATGTTTTATTGCTTGTACCCATGGACCTTTGCACCAGTGGAAGACATTAAGCCACGTTTATGATGATGATTCATAAACATTTGAAGTTGATGCTCATTTGTCTATTTTGTCGTTGCTCTATCTTTAAAATTTGATGATTTTCTTATCTTTATAAAATCACTAATAGCAGTCTTCTTAATGTTTGATTGTCGGGATTAAGACAAATCCGTATGCATATACTCGACACCCGAACAATGTACTTTAATATGCACATATTATTGCAGAGAGATACACAAACACACACACACACACACACACACACACACACACACACACACACACACACACACACACACCTTTGCATATATTTCGGAGTCAATCGATTGCTTGTAATTCATAATTTTAAAATATAACACAAGGAATACGTCAACGCTTTTGAAAGAAGGAACATGTTTTGACATTTATGTAGAGCATTACATATTTTTCTGCGGTAACAAGTTAACATATGTGTACAGCGTATGTACCCAAGTTGATTGCAACTTTTATTTCAAACATAAATGCATGTGTCAAACCCGACCAAGAGCATATTAACATCATCTAAACGGAATCATCCTGCTTTGTTTTTCTCACGCAGAATGATCGACTAAATGTTGTAATGTTGACACTGTAAGTAAACATTAGGCAGAACACACTTAAAGATATGCCATTATTTTATTTTATTTTTAAGATCATAATGCTTATCTTGTTAAGGTATATTATTTTGTATGCTAATTATGCTAATGTCTTCATCACTTCAGTCGGTTTTTTTGTTGGTTTTTTTTATAAATCTGAATACTTTGTGAAATAGCTTAGTCATGTTTGAGATCATTCAGTACTATTTGATACTTTACATTAACAGACTTCGTTTTATAAACTAATAGTGTTCAAAACGCAAGGAATAATGCGGATGTCCAGCTCAGTTCAACATTACTGACTAAAGCAATTAATGACTAAATTAAACTGATTGTTTGTAAGCAGAAATATTTGTATTTTTTTCTTCTTTATCTATATGTTACAATCTATCAATGTGACCCACTCTCTCACTGATTTCTTTCCGAAGTTACATGAATATCATGGTGATTTGTGGAGATTTACGTCAGAGTTAGGATATGTGTGATCACTCTTAATACACACACACACACACACACACACACACACACACACACACACACACACACACACACACACACACACACACGCATTAGCACACACACACATTAGCACACACACATTATATTTTATAGCACAATTTTATCTATGAAATACATCTTTGTTTCAATTATATTTGTACAATATAATCCAACAACAACATTATATTTTATAGCACACTTTTTATCTATGAAATACATCTTTGTTTTAATTATATTTGTACGTAATTTGTAATGAGAACGCACAGTACAATTTCGTGTTTATTTAAAAGTGTAGTAAAAGTGTAATGTCAATCAGTCAAGGATGAGCGTCAAGTAATTGGATTCCATAACCATTGAGACAATATGATGAGTGTTAATGCGATAGATAATTAAAGCAATGTGAACCCAGTCAAAGCGGCGCTCGTGCTCAAATCTGATTTCCAGGGAGAAAGATCTGGCAGCAACTTTTGGTTCTCAATTTGGATTTTATTTTGGTTCTTCCGTGGGCTCTGCCATGTTACATCAAACGCTCCTTGTGTCTTGATGCTTTCATTTCAACTTGTCCCACTTCTCCGGGCGACAAGAGTCGACGTCAAGCAGAAGGTTGCGCAATATTTTGTTTCTGATATCGCACATTACAAGAGAAAAGAGATGACTCCTCTCAAAGGTCACATTAATGTTTTGAGCAAACTTTCTCTCCCTCTTGTATTCCCAAAGCATTTTGTGTTCGTCTATATGTACTTTGGCAATGAACATATCAGGAGAGCCCAACAGGGGATAGTTTAAACAATTAAAGCATCCAAATAAAGAAAATTGATGAGTGAACTGTTAGAATTACAACTTCATTGACATCTGTCTATGTGTCTGTCTGTCTCTATCTGTCTGTTTTTCTGTCTCTCTCTATTTGTATCTCTACGCTATTTTATACCTCTTAGTGAGCAAATAATTAGTATTATGAATAAAGTTTACAATTTCTTTGTTCACATCATCACGTTTTGAGTTGCATGCTTTTGGGAGAGAGGTCTGTAGCAGGTTGGTGGGGACGGGGGGTATAATAACTAGTATGTCGGACGTAGATCCTCTAACGCTGCTAGTTATATGGATACATGTCAGGTCAGTGATAACTTGTAACACTAACGTTAACAATGGAAGGGATACAGGGAGATTACTCCTTCGATCTAATGACCTCAATTGCGAGATGTAATTATCATAGGTGGAGAGATGATATCCTCATAAATTAAGAGGTACCTCTCGAAATAAACGCTACTCTTGCACATAAATCAACATCCCGTATATTGACTCACAATTTGACTCACGGCACCCAAGACTTAAGGTCATAAAAATAGATATCTAGACCAGCAGCGAACATCGTTAGAATTAAACTATCACTAACATTTACAACAAACAGAAAGACGTTACACTAAACCAACAGATACGTGAGACCAATAATTAACAAAAATGTATTAAAGACAACATTAACAATATTAAAAAAAGAAGAACAAAGCAAAATTAATTATTGATCTTATCTTTCCGTCACATTCATTTCAAACCAAATATATTATCTCTATTAGTTTAGTCAATTACAATATTGCATACTCCCCACGAAAGACATGACCTCAGCTCTTGCGACAGTGTGGCGAAACTGGGAGGCCCTCATCACATGACCTCAGCTCTTGCGACAGTGTGGCGAAACTGGGAGGCCCTCATCACATGACCTCAGCTCTTGCGACAGTGTGGCGAAACTGGGAGGCCCTCATTTTATGAACGAATTCGATGCAAGCATTCAATTTGAACTTACGCTTTGCTGATGACATTGATGGCCTTGCAGGAGATGAGGAGGATCTAGCTAATTTGGTAGCAAAACTGGACAGGACAACTGCTTTTGGTATGAAAATCAATGCCGAGAAGAACAAACTGATGACCAACAACACCAGTGGCATCGGCACAGACATAATGATTGGTGATCGGAAACTAGAAACAATTAATTCAAGTACTTAGGAGCCATTGTGATAGATGCGGGAAAAAAAACAGAAATAATGTCCAGGATTGCGATGACAATAATAGCAATGGCAAGGCTGAAGACAGTTTGGAAAACAGAAACACTTCATTCAGCTCAAAGATCAGACTGATGCGCTTCTTGGTTGTATCCATGCTCTAATGTTATTGATGACTTTAGGATCCATGTGTAAAGTGATCTTTCAAATGAAAGCAAAAATAGTTCGCATAATTTGTCACATCGAATACCTGAGAGCAAATTAAATTCGTATTATCACATCGGATACACAAGAGCAAACTTACTTAGCATTTATGTCACATCGGAAATATGAGAGCAAACTTAGTATTTATGTCACATCGGATACACAAGAGCAAACTTACTTAGCATTTATTTCACATCGGAAACTTAGTATTTATGTCACATCGGATACACAAGAGCAAACTTACTTAGTATTTATGTCACATCAGAAATATGAGAGCAAACTTAGTATTTATGTCACATCGGATATTTAGTCATTATGTTCCCATTCGGTTTAATGTTGGACTCATAAAGTAGGTGACATTGGACCATTTTCAAATCCTCTGATTACTGTATTCGTTTGGGATGTTACTTTTACAGTTTTAATACACAAATCCACTTCCTACCTATAAACTACTAATGCAAACACGCGTATATTTTAATTAATATGAAGCACTATATAGAAAGAAAGATATATAAAACTAGCAGGTTATCAAGGCCTAAGGTATACTAGACCTTATATTTATACACACATACAGCATTTTATGAAGGAAGATGCCGTTTACACTAAAATATAAGTTAATATTCTCAGTATGTGCACGGCTGCAAGTGCGTGTAGTAAATACGTAATGTGCACTTGATGGCTTAGTACTTTGCTTCATAACATTTATTCGAACAGGAAACTAATTTTAATAGATGGCCCTGGACAAATGGGCACTGACGTCATTATGACCACACGTGATTTGGACCATTTCAATATCACGAGCAAGGAAATTAAATTGAAACACTTCTCTCGTTTTCCTCTTATTTATGTTACATTGTTTCCTCTTATTTTATGTTACATTGTTTCCTCTTATTTTATGTTACATTGTTTCCTCTTATTTTATGTTACATTGTTTCCTCTTATTTTATGTTACATTGTTTCCTCTTTTATGTTACATTGTTTCCTCTTATTTTATGTTACATTATTTCCTGAATGTATATCCATGACTATAGTTTGAAACTAAGTGCACATATTAACGTGATGAAGATCACGTTTGTCATACACAGGAAAGAGTGAGAGAGAAAAGGGGAGGGGGAGAAACGTAGTTCTAACAAATCAGGTGAAAATCTTTGTGTTTTCCATTGTAAACAACTTTTCAAACAACTTAGTGTTCACATATAGATTATAGATAATTAAGTGTGTGGTGTGTCGTACTTTACTCTGGTGCAGACGAAATAACACAAGACCCAACATTATACTTCGCTTATCATCTGCAATTTTTAAATTCAGAAATAGTCCGGATGTCCAGTTTCAAATACTATCTCTAACTAAATCAAGGATGACAGTTCATAAAGTAGTAAATTTTCATTGGAAACAATAGCGAAACACAGTTATTGATATGCATCACGCCACGTTGGGGTTCCTTTAATGTTAAATGAACTTGAAAATCTGCGCTATGGAAGGGATGTATTGTGACAATGGTTGAGGCGAGTCAAATGCGAATCCATACGTGTACCGATTCAAACACTAGCAAAACATAAAAAAAACACAAAAAGCCATGTATCTTAAAGCCGAATGTTGGTCTCCCTAAGAAGGTAACTCCAGCGTAAATAACAATTTAATAATGAAACCTGGACACTATAATATAAATAAATAAACAATAAATGAACAAATCTAACTTAATCACCACAGGACTGTAAAATTTAAAATGAAGGTGAAATAACGGAAATAGCTCGGTATCACAAATTAATATCCTGCAATACTTTTAGTATAATTTGTTTCCACATGTGTAAAAATTCAAATAAATATCAATACCAAACAATCACCATTGAAATCCTTCCTATCCGTATCAGTCTGTGAATACCAATCCCGGCAAGGACAATCGGTGTAATATCCCGCCAGTTGTTTGTGATGAGAGAAAGTTCTGTGAGTAGTTTTTTTGCTTGCTTTTTGTTTGTTTGTTTGTTTTTGTCCATTGTCCAAACTGCGATGCCTCCTGCATTTTTTGATTACAGGTAATGTGTCTGTATTTGTTAGCCTCATTTAGCTGTAAATTTAGGACTTGACTAATCAGTTTTCAGTACTCTCTCTTACTTTTTATTTCATTCTGCATATTTCCTTGTTGTTTTTAATATGTTCCATGAACTTATATATACCTTTCATTTTAAACATCGTTGATTTTTTTCAAGATTTTTAATTGTTAGCCTTCTGCTTCAACATTTCGCCAGACCGAGCATCAAGTTAATGATGTTGAGGACGACGACGATGATACTGATGATGATGATGATGATGATGATGATGGTGATGATGATGATGATGATGATGATGACGACGACGACGACGACGATGATGATCAACACTACTAGCAGTGGTAGAAGGAATATTATTTACTCACCTAACTTCTTGTATGACGGTCAGTTATGTGGATGCTAAATTTGACCTCGTAATTCAACGAAGGGTGTGTGTATGGTGGAGGCACATTTGACGTAATAGGTTTGTCTGCCTAGGACAACTCTGTGGGGCTCATAGCAGATTATTCGAGCAATCTAAAATTATTTTATATTTATTTGCTTATAACATTTATTATGTATACCCTAACGTTTTCTACAATGTGAAATGATATCAGAGATAGGAGAATATTCAATATTCTCTTCTCTTTTGCTTTTCAATTTCTGATATTACGAACAAAAATTATCGACATTTATTATTGTATGCTGAGACGTGAAGATACTCTATTTTCCTGCTAGGTTTATTCGACTTGCTCCTAATTTGAAGACCCTCACCATGTGGATGTGCCTCTGTGCTTTGTGTTGCGCTTTTATTCACTCATATGACATTCATTTTATGCGCTCATATGACATTCATTACATGAATTGTGTACTTTGAAGTACGCGTGTTGCGCATAACTCTTATAACCAAGCGAAATCTTTAGGGACAATCGAAATTTTGAAATGTGGGATACTGATTTTTGCTCAATCTTAAGCAACACTGATGGGTGTTTCGGTTTTGGTTTTTATAACGTCTGTCTCTTCAAAGTTCATGTTCATTGACCATAGTGATAATTCAACGTGTTATCGCTTATATTTGTTGCTTATCCTTTTCATCTGAACATACAGTATCGGCATGATCTCATATTATTAATAATAGTATTAGTACGAATATAGCAATTGTTGGAAATACCGATTTTTTTTTAAGTTGTAGTGTTATTAACGTTCAAGAACTGATAAATACTCCATGCTGCAACTGGATAAAATAATGGTTTTTTCCCAATAGTAATAACACCCTTGCCTGTGAAGTAAAAGCCCTAGATTATCTATAAGGGACTTAAATAATAACAATGATGTCATAATAATAGAATTGAATGAAAAGATTTTTTTCACAAATAGAAATATGAACAATGGATTTTGACTGCACTTCCGGATGACGATAAATATGACACTGAAACTATGTTGGCAAATCTTATGTACACCACTTGTGTGTTATATGTTTGGATAGAGCTCAAAATGAATGATCGATGTGTAGAAGAAATAAGAACAGGTCTAAATTTATATTTATCATTAGCCCATGTTTTAATAATTCATTGGATATTAGTGTATGGATTACATGCAGCGCAACCGTGTGAGTATTATTTCAATTCTTAGGTGTTTAACACTGAATCATTTAGTGTGAAAGAATATCATTTGAATAAATGAATAAAATTACACACACATATCTATGTAATATGTATAGTGAGAGACAGTAGATTATCAAGCTGTGTGTCTAATACCTAAGTATCCATCAATCCTTCGTCTATCTATCTATCTATCTATCTATCTATCTATCTATCTATCTATCTATCTATCTATCTATCTATCTATCTATCTATCTATCTATCTATCTATCTATCTATCTATCTATTTATTTATCTATCTATCCATCCATCCATCCATCCATCCATCTATCTATCTATCTATCGGACTATCTGTGAATGGGTATGGTGTCTCTGATTGCTTAATGTGTGACAATATTCATATTTTAATAATTATTTCTCCACATTCAATTGATCCCCTCATGCAATCACACACTATAACCACGACATGGTCTTTGACTTTCGCGGTCTGGGAGTGACTAATTCAAGCCCTGGGGTACGTCACTAATTACCTCCTTCTCCAAATGTTACTTGTCCAAGATAACCGGCCCTAGCTTAATTATCTCGTCAGTCTAAGAGTCTTTGTCTTCGCCCTCACATTATCTCCCAATTCGATGACGGATCTATCCTAAGAAATGTGTTTTTAGACCGTCTTTGTCGTCCTTGTTACGTCATTGGCTGAGCCCCAATCGTCATTTACCCCTCTTTAGAAATAACGAGAGTGGATAGGTAAAATAATAATTTATTAAAAGAAACGAAAACAATAATACATCATTTTACAGATAGAATAACAATTGAATTACACTCAAGGCGAAATGTTAGAGATTCACAGATCTCTCAAAAGCTTATCACACAAAACTTATTAATTAAGAACAGTAATCATGTGTTAATTCTCTAGAACAATTACTAGGAGAATATACAATAAGAAAAATGAATAATTTCAGTATGTTGCCTAGAACAATTACTAGGACTTAAAATAATCAAGAAGAATATATCTACGATATCACTATAAAATGGATTATAGAGAAAGAATGAGAATCAGAATTTACAATAAATCAAGGAACATTACATACAAATGACATAAGCATAAATATACATTCACCTGATGTACTTGTGATCGTTGTCCTCTGTCTATGGCCTGGCGCTGTCGACTGTTGAACAATGCTGGCTACAGATTAGCACACCTGGAAAAGTCTTTCATTTCACTCTCTGCTGGAATGTTCAAAAAGTTCTTTTCTGTCAGGAACATGTTTACACATATACACAGTTCTGGTATTTCACTTTGCTAACTATGTGTCCTTGTTTACAGTTCAATTTCAAAGAATTCTTACACAAAATAAGCTATTAAGTTCATTGCACTTAAAGAATAAGTCGCTTATTAACACTGTTAGTATGTCTGTTTCATCAGCTTCCCCATTTGGCAGAAACACTTTGTTCCTCGTGAGTTTTGCGTACCAAAATTCATTTCCCAGATAGTAATCTCAGATCCCGAAACACTTTCCATTGCAAACTGTCCATCCTAGTACGCGTAACACCAACGTGGCATTTCTGTATCTCTCCCTTTCCAAGTAGTTCTGGCTCAGGCGAAATTTACTGCTTGACTCTCTTTTCGTTTTTTTCTTGACCAACTGGGATTTCTTGCAGTCTGGCAGTACTCAAGTGAAAATGTCTTTTAAACCAATGTTAATCAGGGCCAATGTCTCTAAGTTGAAAATAAAGCTGAATCTCACAGTGTAGGTGGACTGTACAACTGGAGATGGAATTCATAGATGGAACTTTGACTGGTGGAACCTTTAACTTCTGAAGCTGTGAAATGTACAAGTGTTTGCATACATCAGCTTGTGTTTTACTAAGTGTTAAGTCTGTAATTTCATTCTTGGTTCTCATTTGATTTTCTTTACGTGTGTTTACTACCAAGAATAACATTATAGTTTCAAGTCATTTTAAAATACTAACATTTGCAAGAAAATATATAACTGGAAATTTGCAATAAGTAGATTTTGCTAATCATTATTTACAAAATATATTTACCATTTCAGACATTCCTATTTTGCCTCTTTTTCCACATGAAATTGCATGGGACTGTGAAAAATTCATAGTGAAATTAATTTTCTCTCAGTGCGGTGTTTAAGCAGTTTGGGTTTTTCGTTGGTGTTCGAGTACCTTCTTACCCTCGAGCGTAATATATGCTTTTCTCTCTGTCTTTTGTTAAATAGTCACTGTTGGCTGACTGTGTTCTGTGGATCGGCATTATTAGGCAGTCTCATCTCATAGAAAATGATCGCGAGAGTGCCAGTTATCGCTGTCTTTCATGTGATGTGTGAGTGGTTACGCCATCAGAGCGCTCTTACCGTGAGCGTTGATCGAACACTCTAGTTAAGCAGACACAGCTATTCAATGTATGCTCTTTGTTCTTCTGTTTCCCAGACTGGACCAAAGTTGGCTGTCATAACTGCTTATGAGGATTTACATTTAGGATTAAATTTAGGATTAAATTTCATATTTGAAATAAAATAAAAATTCAAAATAAAAGAAATAAAAGAAATAAAATTCAAAATACTTAAAATTTATATTTAATTTAGATTAATGTATTATCTGCATTTTTGGCTTTACACTATCCATCCATCTATCCACCCAATCCATCCATCAATACATCTATCTATTGATCCATCCATCCATCCATCCATCTATCTATCTATCTATCTATCTATCTATCTATCTATCTATCTATCTATCTATCTATCTATCTATCTATCTATCTATCTATCTATATGTCTGTCTGTCTATCTATTTATCTATCTAGTTTTCATAGTCACCTACATGTACAATCTATTTATACAGATAATTCTACACATGATCTGTATTGACCTGTTTCCTTTACATAAGCATGTATTTATGTAAGTACGATTTACATGTGCAGTTAAATTGTTATACAACTGCCTCCACCATTTAGTATTGACAATCTGTTTAGTTTCATTATAATTTATGTTGTTTGTTTAATATTTTATAGGTGGTGTATTTAGTGTTACGAATCCGAATCTTTCAAATGGAGTTCTACACTTTGAAAACAATTCAACAGTGAACATATCATTCACTTTTAACAGAACTTGTAAAATAAATTCAAATCTTCATATTGGTTTTAGCACGTACAATCCTGATAAAGCGGTATTCGTCCCACAGTGTACTGTTGTTCAGCTAATGAATAATTCCTGCATAGAGTCATCAAGCTCCAGCAAAACATGTGGCTGCCGGGAGGTCGACTATAATTATTTCTTTACAGTGATTGTTAAGGGAAATACAATGATGAAAGTGTCAGTTGACGATATGTCTTTAATGATCCCAGACCTGACTATCAATTTAACAACCTTCATAACAACAGGTAATTTGTTTCGTATGCTATTTGCACAGTCATTATCATCCTAGTTGGTAATCATACATATCTCCTATTAAGAATGTAAGTTTTGGATCACCGCATTTTAAATGCATGAGAACAAATAGAGATTTCCTACTCACTACACAAACGGATTTTTGCTATAAAACCAGTTTATATTTGAAAAATTATAATACACTTTTTATTTCATTTAATAATGAGTACTGGAATAAAACCCAAATCCTATAATTTAAAAATAACCGCTCTCACTCTCTCACTCTCTCTCTCTCTGTATGTGTGTGTGTGTGTGTGTGTGTGTGTGTGTGTGTGTGTGTCTGTGTGTCTGTGTGTACGTGTAAGAGAATACTGTTAATAAGTTTTGTAAAAGTTCAATGATGTTTTTATTTTCTCCTTTTGCTTTTGCTGAAACTTGATTTTGTCTTACTAAATAAACTAGAGCAAGATTAACAGGTTTTAAGGTGGAGCATCGGTTTTAATATATATTTTATGAAATATTTAGAGGCAAATATATTTGTTGTATTGTTCAAAGAATTTATTTTGAAATTTAAATATGTTACAAATAACAGCAATGTAATATTTATTCGTCTTATTCTAAAGTTGAATTATTATAAAATTAATTAACCTCTGTATTTAAGTGTATCATATTGCGTTTCTCTATTCTGGGTAGGCGTTCCCTACTTTGATGACGTCGAAAACTATCTTAGCCGTAATTGTTTGCAATAATGAAAGTAATTATTATTATTATTAATTAATTAATCTTTCATAACTAATTAACATGATGAAAATCTTTATTTATTTAATTAATGACCATCCAGCAGACATTATTCGTCTCTCTCGCTTGGCGGATATTTTGGCATTGTAAACGTTTTCTCAATCTTCCACATAAAACAACTTTTACAATCACATAATGTTTTCATGAATGGAAAACTTACTAAAGGAATAGATAAATCCTACTTTTAATTTATATTTAGCAAGCCTTCATCCATCCACATTTTTCTCCAACATAAGATTTCCAATATGCGTAAGAAGCTCAATAGATTTAAGAATAAATTTATTAAATCAAATATACATACGACAGTTACAATGAAATAGATAACTTGACATCAGTATTCCATGAACTCACGTTTGACATCAGTCTTTCACGGACCTTTGTCACAATGTCCGTTTTCACGTATCTCTCACCACACACGTGGAAAACACAGTCGCGCACGTTTCTCTCAAACAACTTGGGTGCTCCATTCGCTGTATCTGTTTCTTCAAGCAAGACCCGATTACAGTAATTCTAGAGCATATACATCAAGGGTGTATTGTGCACTCCCTTATGCTTACACAAACGTACGTTTCCATGCTTTCCTGGTCGTTCAGGTTATAACTGATGAACATGTGAAGGATAACTGGAAACTTAAAGCTCAGAATTAAAAAGGTGAAACTCAAAAGTCAAAGACCCATTTGCTCATTGCAAAATATAATTAAGGAGTAAACCTAAGTTTCCTGTTCATCACTATAACTCCATTCTAGCTTACATTTTCCTGCAACAGTACTTATCAGCCCGATACACACGTACATCATAATAATACAGCCATTCATAACAATGTCAAGTACTAGCACAGTACATGCGTGAGTTTAGTTAAAACATTTGTAGAAATAAAAGACAACTCATATAATACATCTCCACATAAAGACAAATTTAGCATATCAATAGTAAAATAAACCGCATGAAATATTCCTAAGTCTATTCACTCTCAATCATCCAGCTTAACTCACCATAAAGCTAACGGCCGGCTTTCAAAACCAGTCTTCTCCTTTCCCAATGATCAGAGAGTGGAATTTTTTATAGAAATGAAAGCTTAATTTCAGACATTTGGCTGGTCTCGTTCTCATAAACATAAATTATAAGAATTTGATAATAATAAAAAAGAACAGTTCTTTCGGTTTGCATTACATCAGCAATCTAGAATATTCTTGCCTTGATCTGGTTACTTCAGGGCAGGCACTTTCAAAATGACACCATACGTAGTGCCAAAGGTCGTGTTTCTCTGACATTTTAACAATTTATATAACAATTAAATGTCAAATAGGTAGAGACAAATTTACTCTGTCACAAAAGGTTTTTAATCAAGATAGCATTACCGTGTGATATATACACAATAGTTTGACTAAGTTGTATAATCGCGGACACAATCGTTTAAAACCTTTAGTGAGCCTGAGTTACATAGCGACACAGAACAACGGTACAATTCTGCATGACCTTTTCAGTTAGTTGTTTCCTGAATTAAAAAAATAATTTTATTATGCTATTGCTACCCCTCGTATCGTCATTTACCACCTCCACCTTCATTGAGAGTGACCAAAGGAGAATACAAATATTGTTGACAAAACTCATTTACGTCACTGTTTTCAACTAGCAATAATACAAAATGTTAATGCTGATTTCAGACACAGCTGCCGACATTTACGCTGTAAATGTAAAAGAGAATCAAGTACATTTTGTAACAGTATTTGTTACATTAGTTAGGAAGCTGCCCTTCATTCTTACTTTTAACAATGAAGGGCAAACAAAATTATCCCCCCTCCTTGAAATATTAGATCGTATGAAGGGGAACAGTATCCATTGCACAAAGTTTCACAAAACGGGCTGATATCCTTACTTTCAATTATACCTCATCTTTATCAGCACACTTGCATAAGGTGCAATAGGGTGAAAACGTTTAATTTATAAAAAATAAAGAGATTGACAAAATCTCTCAAATGTAGCTGGTTACAATTTCTATAGTTACAGTGTCAAAAATGTTATCCTCAATAATACCATATTGTGTTTTTAAGTCAGTACATCATGTCACTATTTAATTAAGTCACTGTGTGAAAATGGATTTAAGTCAGTACATTATGTCACTATTTAATTAAGTCAGTTTGTGAAAATAGATTTAAGTCAGTACCTTATGTCACTATTTAATTAAGTCAGTTTGTGAAACTATATTTCTCTGAGACACTTAGATAGGTCGAAAGTTTGTTGTGAAATTATCAGAGTAAAGTGTGTTGCTCAATCTTCGACTGAATCATGATTAATATCAGTGACGCAATCGTAGCCTTATAAATATATTTAAAGTAACAGTTTTCTGGTCTATTGTATAATACACTTAGTACTAATTTGCTTCTGAATGTTCCTGGGATGAATGATTGCCTCCTAACTGTGCCTCTTTTATTGTCATCCCATAGAGTGTTTTATGGAGTAAAATAATGATTTGCATATCCAATAGTTTTTTTACTTATTCTGTACGGGACACTAAGCTATTGTACCAGATCGGGTCTACACTTTGCGATCGCCACAGAGTAACAATGCTTACAACGTCAATGCCAACCTGACCAAAGACATAGAAAGCCTTTAAAGCAAGGCTACCAGTGTAGTCTGCTTCAATGGCCAAATAGGAGATTGGTTCTGGACAGCAGAGGGAGTCAGACAAGGCTGCTTGCTCGCACCTACTCTCTTCAACACCTTCCTTAAAAGAATCATGATAGATGCTCATGAAGGAACTGTCATTATTGGAGGCAGACCTATAATGAACGTACGCTTTGCTGATAACATCGATGGCCTTGCAGGAAACGAGGAGCTAGCTCAGTTCGTATCACAACTGGGCAGGACAGCTATTATTTTAGGTATGGAAATCAGTTTAGAGAGGACCAAATTGATGACCAACAACTCCAGTGGCATTGGCAATGACAACATGATTGGTGATCAGACATTGGAAATAGTTAATAAATGCATTAATAAATAGGAGCCGTCATTGCAGACGAGGGATCAAAACCTGAAATATTGTCCATGATTGCGATGACTATAAGAGCAATGGCAAGGCTGGAGACAGTTTGGAAAGACAGAAACATCCCAGTCAGTTCAAAGATCAGACCTATGCGCTCCTTTATTGTATCTGTGTTTTTATAAGCCCGTGAATCCTGGACCATCACAGCAGATCTCGAAAGGATGATGCAAGTTACTCAAATGAGATACTTCGAAGGTAGTTTGGTATTTGATATAGAGATCATGTCACGAAAGAGGAAAAGGGAAACATAATTAGGCAAGCCATTGGACCCTATGTAGAGCTAATGGCCATTGTTAAAAAACGGAAAAAGAAATGGGATGGGCATTTCACACAATCAATAGTACTTGCCAAGACAGTCATGCAAAGTTCTATGATGGAGGGCAAGGAGAGGAAGACAGGAAAAGATGGGAGACTAACATCTAAGAGTGGAAAGGACTGAAGCTGAGCGATACAGTAGATAAATTAGCAGAGAACAGAAACAGAATGGAATGCAGGAAGTTGGTTGTCAGATCATCAACGATGTCCAAACGGTCGGCAAGACTGATACAAAGATAGATAGATAGATAGACAGATAGACAGAAAGACATATAGACACACATACAGACAGATTGACGGACAGTCGGACGGATCAATGAATGGATGGATGTGAGAATACATCATAAATATATATAATTAAATAATCCATTTTAAATTCACGCCTTAAATTTAAGCATTATAATGTGGGAACAAATATCTAATGTACAATGGATCTATATTATAGTTTTGCACAGTGTATGCGCAATTAAAATATTCGCTTATCATAAAAAATCCTGTTACAACATTATATCTTTTCTGATATGCATTGCTGCTAATAGGAATTAACTAGTTATTTTCTTATTTTCAGATCCAACTGAACCTACGATGACAACAGCAAAGCAAATGACTGATAATATAAATATTCTCCTGATTGTGGGTGTATCAGCTGGTGTGTCTGCCATCTCATATATTGCTGGTCTCATTCTTTGTTTAACATGTGGTAATTTGAATGCATTATGTACTTGTTTTTAAAGTTTATTTTTATTATATGTGTGACGCCAACGACACGTAGTTAATGATTATGATTCTTATTAATTAATTAATCATTCACAACTAATTACTAGTGATGCGAATTTTAATTTATGTTATTAATAATTCTCCAGTACACACCACTCGTCTCTTTCACTTGCCAGATACGAGGGTACTGTAAATATTGTCTCTCTCCCACAATGTTAAACATAAGATTATCAATAAGTGTACGTAGTTCAGTAAATTTAACAACACATTTATTAAATCAAGAATCAAATGAAAATATGACAAATAAAATGAGAAAAGATTATTTGACATCAGAATCTCCACGAATCCATGTTTGAAATATTTCAATGTTTCACAATCTTATATCCCCCCCCAAAAAAAAAAAAAAAAAAATGCAGTTCAACAGTTCAATAAAATCACAGGATAGTTCTTATCAGAGGACAGAAATGGAGTTATTAGAGATAAGCGATAATAGTTTACATAACCTTGTATAGACGAATCCGCAATTGTCCTTTTCGCAGGCTTTTTCCTATTAGTCCATTTTTTACGTACAATGAAAACAATGACGCACCATTTGTTCTCTCCAGCCAACCTGGATTTTTCCCGCTCCACCAGTTTGCTCAAGCAAAACAACAATTGTAGTAAATTCTAGTACTTCCTTATATCAGAAATTACTCATGTAGGCAGCATATCTTCCATTGTACCTCATACGACTGTAATGTGTTCCCTTACACACGTAGGCAGCATATCTTCCATTGTACCTCATACGACTGTAATGTGTTCCCTTACACATGTAGGCAGCATATCTTCCATTGTACCTCATACGACTGTAATGTGTTCCCTTACACACACTGCGGTCGACGAGTCATGCAGTCGTTCGTAGCAGTTTACACTCAGTGAACCGGAGATTCAAAACATACACAAACAGGTTGTTTGCCTCATAAAGCTAACGGTCGCCTTTCCTGGACTTCTTTCCCACAGCAGATTTATGACATCAGACAATAGATTTCTCTAGAGCAGGTAAATATTTAGATCTGAGCCCAATGGGTGGTCTCGTTCTCGTAAATCATAACCTTTGCATAATAAAATAGCTCACCCAGTTGAACTAGTTTGCAATACATGTGCAATTTCTAGCATATTCTCAACTCGGGATGTTTCCTTCCAATGACACTTTCGAAACAGCTTAAGAAATTCTTGAGACCAAACTCAGGCCTCAGTTTCCATCGTGTTAAAGTCAGTGCTAAGTTTCAGGCATATTTCTTTCTCTCTTATACATATTCTCAACTTACAAATCATGCAACAAAAGTCATTAGCCCAACACTCACACACACACACACACACACACACACACACACACACACACACACACACACACACACAGGACACAGGATAAGAAATATAACATCGATCAAAATCCACAAGTATAATGTAAAATTACATAATGCATTCTCCAATTTAAATCATAGATCAATAGCAAACATGTACGAAATGGTTTTATGTCCATTCTTTCTTTATCATTCAGTTAACTTACCATTAACTAACTATCCCTTGTTATGACGAAACTTGATATATGTCAAAATCAAAGTAATAAAAATATAGATATTTCTTAAACAAAATATTTTTGGTCTATCGCCATTGGATGAACTTGTTATAATGATCAAGTGAGAGACAACTGTTTAGAAAAAAAAACTACTCATAAGCTTCGAATTGATTTAGATTACATCAGTAAGTTGTAGTTTATATTGTAACAGAGTTGTTATTTTAATTCTGGCACTTATAAAAATATCATCATGCCTAGTACCTGAAGGTCATGTCACTATGGCATTCACATTATATTCGATTATATTTTGTTCTAACCAACATTCATAGCAGATATTTTGGTTTAATTCATTTAAAATATACTTCTAACGAATTAGTGATACATGTTTAAGATTCTGGTTGATATTTTACTGCTATTTTATTCCTTTTATTACTATTTTATATTTCCACAAGTAAATTAGAAACGAACACCAGGCTGCATCTTTAAGCATAAACATGTTTGATTAATCACTGGTATTATTACATTTTTACAGATATTGCACGAAACAACACGCGTATTGTGTTGCAGAATGACGAAATAAATGAATACACCAACGAGAGGAAACAAGAATGTACATCTTCCGACAGAGTAAAAGGAAGGATGAATGAAAACGCAGATAAGCATATCGAGGTCAAATGTACTCGCAATGACTCTGGTGCAAAGTTAAATATGCAAAAGAAGACCCGTGACGAAAAAAGTCAAAGTGAAGCGAAAGGAAAAATAATTAACAATTATTACTTAAGACCAGTTTCCGATCCTAAAGGGGAAATTGATTGTAATCATCAGTATGATGAGATTTCCGAAGAGCCACTTCCAAAGCAAAGAATCACAAGAAAAGAAAAGGCTATGATCATTTGAAGAAGGAGCTGAAAGTTGTGACAAAATAATAAAATTAGTACTCTAAACACGACATGGAATTACATCTATAAAGATTAACTTGTAAAGAACCAATTCCATCAGCTTAACTAATATGTAATGAAAAGATTGTTTATATTTAATGCATTTTAGATTACCACTAGACACTTTAAAACGTGTCATTCTAAATAAAAGTGTTACATAAAAGTCAGTTTTTTAAATTGACAAAAGTGAGTCATATTTTATGAAAGACAAACACATAATTCGGGGCTTAATAATAGTGAAATGTTGTGATTTTATATTATCATTACCATAGTTTTCTATCTCTGAAGATTATGAAACAAAAATTGTCATACAATAATATATAATTGTATAAATGATATCACAAGGGTATCTAACAGGCACTGTGTGAAATCTGTAAAATAATCTATAACATTGTATTTGTCTTCTCCTTTATTAAGACTTTTTCCACCTATGGAAAGATTGTGTAACAGTAAATGTGTATCTTTAATGTTGTAGAAGAGAGAAAACATTTACACCGTAGATCCGCCAAGTGAGAGAGACGAGTGGTGTCTGCTGGATAATCGTTAATAAGATAAATTAGGATTCTCCTCACCTGTAATTAGTTTTGGATGATTAATTAAGTCATAAATATCATTAAAATAACTAAGTGTTGTTAGTCTTAAACAATCCTACTTATTACAATTTAAGTAAGTTAATTGCTATAATAAATAATAAATATGCCCCAATCCACTCACCCAATAACTAACTATTGTTTCACCAATTCGGCATATGTCTGACATACACTGTTTAAATTTAAATTAATTGACTTTAAGACTAATGACTCATACATACGCCAGCCTTTTCATAAATTCTTCCAAATCATTTACCGTATATTCTGTCATGTTCAATAATAATATTATTTCCAACTATTCCATCACTCAGAGGGATGTGAGTTTAAACGTGTCTTCTACGTCGTAGTTAAAGTATGGGATTGCTGGATTTAAAAATAATAAACAATATCTAAATTAGATTTGCATTAGATTTGCATGATGGCTCGTCTAAGGATCGTTTATAATCATTGCACTTCAACTGTCTACATCAAATTATGTTTACGGCTTGGTCCACTGTGACGGTTTACACACTTGAGGGAAAATACTCACATTATCTTTTTTTTTAAAATTTACTTTCTATTTGCTTCTATGTTACCATAATCGATAATTAACATTGTGTAGCATATAATGTGTCGTCGACCTTAGAGTGATTTATTGTCGAAAGTAGCGATTGTTCAATTACGAATGAAGAAACATTCAATTGCCGGCGATGAATGTGTCATGCTATAAGAGTTACTATACTATACATACATTTAATGTATGTACATACTTTTACTATAATAATGTGTCATGCTATAAGAGTTACTATACTATACATACATTTAATATATGTACATACTTTTACTAAAATAATGTGTCATGCTATAAGATTTACTATACTATACATACATTTAATGTATGTACATACTTTTACTATAATAATGTGTCATGCTATAAGTGTTACTATACTATACATACATTTAATGTATGTACATACTTTTACTATAATACTATAATAATAGTAAATGTATTTACTATTATTGTTCGAGGGGATTTTAGCGAATTTACTATCTGAGATAGCCAGATTTCCCACTAGACTAAAAGTGGTATTTTGTATACTTTTCTCAGTACATATACGTGATTGCATTTATGTTTTAATTTAGACTATTTTAATACATTCCTCAGTTTTGATTTACTGCTTTCAGTTAAATGGATATTATTAAAACGAAAAATGTATAACATATGAACACATTATGTACTTAAATGAACGGATTTGATTAAAATCTTCTAGAGATTAATTCCTTCTACCCCTTTAAATGAAGCAGTAATAATGGGTAAGATAGGGGTTTTGTGTTTTAACTTGATTAACGTTCAAGAATGCAAACTTTCTAAATCATAATACATACATTATAACTCACATATAACTCACATATCCTTAATGTGCTTTCACAATGTATCACTTTCCACAGGACGAGACACGGAAGCTAGTTCATGTAACATTTTACCACGGACCAGGCAAAGAATTGATTGTACTATGTAATGTCAGCTGTAGCAATGCAATGAATGTGTAAAATACTGATATTTCATATGTTTAAATTTTGAATACTCTCCCTTCAACAAGTCTGATTATGTCATATAACTATTTGTATAATCAGAGTATATAAAAATGTGGATATTGTAAAATTTGTTCAAATTTTTTAGGAAATCAGTTTTGAAGACTGACTTTCATTATATGTTTAAAATTGCATTGTAAGCTTTTCACAAAAAAATATTTAAATGTCAATGTACTAGATGTCAATTTTACTGAGGTAGTATATTTCACATTTTAAAACAATTAAAGAATGTCTTCCTCTATACGTGATTATCATTTGACTTAGGATTTTTCACTAGTTGCTAGATCAGACTTATTCCATTGGTCTCTCGCAAACTTGTAAATGTGTGTGTATGTGTGTGTGTGTGTGTTAGAGAGAGATACAGAGAGAGGTACAGATTTACTGTTCGCCTGCTTTTTGCATGATGTCACTGCAATGATATATTATAATATTAAACCGTTTTCTTTCTTTCTTTCTTTCTTTCTTTCTTTCTTTCTTTCTTTCTTTCTTTCTTTCTTTCTTTCTTTCTTTCTTTCTTTCTTTGATCTCATCACTCTTTAATTGCTCAAATATTGCTTCTTTCACTTTCCGGGCCATGTATGACATTTTAGTATTGTTTTTACAAAGATCGGCCTATTATTCTAAAGAGTACTTAGTTACTCCCTATGAAGTCTACACATTCGTTGAATGTAATTAAAGAAAAATAGTTTCAGTAATTTCGACATTTCCCTTTTCAGGCTTTGGAGAGTAGTAGAGTTATCCCCACTTCGAAAAGGAATAAAAGAATATTTAATGCATTAAGAAATATCACTAATTTAGACAGCACTACCATCAAAGCACTAATTGTATTGATGAGTTTAAGATCCAAGAGTAAAGTGATCTTTCAGGCGAAAGCAAAATAGTTCGCATAATATGTGGCATCGAATAAAGAGAGCAAATTTAATTTGTATTTATGTCACATCGGATACATGAGAGCAAACGTACTTAGTATTTATGTCACAGCCGGAAATATTGGGATATTGTGGAACCCATTCGGTTTTAATGTCGTATTCGTAAAGTAGGCGACAGAAGACCATTTTCAAATCTTCTGATTAGTGTGTTCGTCTGGGATATTACTTTTACAGTTTTAATACACAAACACATTCCTACATATAAACTACTAGTGTAAATATGTATATATTTTAATTAATATGAAGCACTATAAAATTTATGAAATGTACCTATCTATATATAAGAAAGAAAGACATAAAAAATAGCAGGCTATCCTGGCCTATTGTAAACTGGACCTTATGCATATGCATACAAACAGCATTTCATGAAGGAAGATGCCTTTTACACACAGATCTAAATTAACATGCTCAGTATGTGCACGACTGTAAATATGTGTAATAAATATACGCAATGTGCATTTGATGGCACACTGCATTGCTTGGTAACATTTATTCAAACAGGAAAATATTTGTTAATAGATGGCCCCGGACAAATGGACGCTAACGTAATTATCAGCGTACGTTTTTTTTGTTGTTTTTTTTTTTTTTTTTTTTTTTTTTTTGGGGGGAGCATTTCAAATCACGAGCAAGGAAATAGTACGAAACAGTTTTCTCGTTTGCCTCTTATTTTATGTTACATTGTTTCCTGAATGTATATCAATGACTAAAGGTTGAAAATGAGTGCACATGTTAATGCCGTGGCCGTGATGAAGATCACGTTTGTTATGCTGAGAAAAGGGAGAGGGGGGGGGAGGGGGACAATATTTGTTCTAATAAATCAGTGAAAATCTTAGTGAGAGTTTTCTATTATCCAAAGATATTTATTTATGAGAATAAGACTCGCCAATAGTTTGAGATTAAAGAATGTAGTTGCTGTAGAGAATTCTAACCTTTATTCACGTTGAATCTGAGTGAGACAGAGAGAAGTCCAACTTGAAGGCAGTCGTTAGCTTGAGTGAGAAAGAGAGACATCCGACTTGAAGGCAGTCGTTAGCTTGAGTGAGAAAGAGAGAAGGCAGTCGTTAGCTTGAGTGAGAAAGAGAGAAATCCGACTTGAAGGCAGTCGTTAGCTTGAGTGAGAAAGAGAGAAATCCGACTTGAAGGCAGTCGCTAGCTTGACTGAGAAAGAGAGAAATCCGACTTGAAGGCAGTCGTTAGCTTGAGTGAGAAAGAGAGAAATCCGACTTGAAGGCAGTCGTTAGCTTGACTGAGAAAGAGAGAAATCCGACTTGAAGGCAGTCGTTAGCTTGAGTGTAGTTGAGTTTGACTGATTGAGAAAGAATGGACTGAATCTCTGAATTTCTAATCTGAGGCCTTTGTATTTGTCTATTTTTATTTTTTCTCTTTCTGTTGTTTTTATATTTCTATCACTTGGAACAGCGACATCAATGATTGTTGCTGTTCGGTTGGACTTATTGAGAACTTCAATGTCTGGTCTTCGTGCAGGAATCACCCGATCTGTTCTTATCTCGAAGTCCCACAATATTTTGACTTCTTCTGTTTCGATCACTGCTTCTGGTTGGTGCATCAATGTGGATACCTTAATAATGCATATTTTGCAATCTTATTTACGCCCACGTTTTTATGCGTTTAAACTACATCATCAACAGGAAAACAAATCTCCATATATGGACATTGAGCATCTGGTCAAGAAGTTTCCACTATACTTCCCCTTTCAACTATTCATAGATTATGGTCGAATGACCTATATTCTAGATATACAACAAAAGTAGGTATCGCACCTCAGTTTAATGGTAGAGTATAGACGAAATGAGAAACGTTATTTAATAAAAATTGATAATTAAAACAGGCATAATTTGCTTATATTCTTCTAATTCTAAGTCAGTTAGTTGGATGCTAAATTTGACCCGAAATCAACGAAGGGTGTGTGAGTGAAGTTGTACATTTGTCTGCCTATTACAACTCTATTGGGTTCATAATAGATTATTCAAAAGCACCCTTAAATGTATTTATATTTATTTTCTTATAAATGTTACTACGTATATCCTAACGTTTTCTAGTCTGTGAAATCCGAGACAGGAACATTTTCAATCTTCTCCCAACTTTTGCTTTTAAATGTACGTTATTAGGTACAGAAATTATCGACATTTATTATTGTATGCAGTGACGTGACGACACTTTATTTCCCTGTGAGGATTATTCGAAAATAATTTGAAGACCCACACCAAGTGACTTCTCCATTTGAATTGATTGATTGTAACGTGCCTATGTGTTCTGTGTTGCGCAGCTATTCTCTCATTTTGTCATTATATGTAATGACTTATAATGAGACATTGTAGTACACGTGTTGTGCATTACTCTTGACCATAACCTAGTGAGATCTTTCGAGACTTTCAACAGTTTGAAATGCAGGATACTGATTAGTGCTTAACCTTACGCAACACTGATAAATGTTACGGATTGGGTTTTTATAACGTCTGTCTCATCAATGTTCATGTCGATTATCCATTGTGATAATCAACCGTATTACTGCTTATATTCGTGGCTTACCCTTTTCATCTGTGCATACATTTTCGGCATGAATTACTATAATAACAATGGTGAGGTCATAATAATACGGGACTTATACTGGACTTACATAAGAAGAATGATGTGGTCATAATAATAGGGGACTTCAATAATAACAATTATGAGGTCATCTTAATATAACTGAAAGAAAAGTGGGATAATAAATATGAACTTTTCTTTGACTGCACATGACTTTATATGAAACTGAAACAATGATGGAAAATCATTAGCATATCACTTATGTGTTTACAATTTAGTGGTAGAATTCAAAATGAATGATCGATGTGTACGTACAATAAGTACAGTTTTTAATTTATATTTGTCATTAGCTCAGGTTTTAACAATTCATTGTATATTAGGGAAAGGCTTCCTTGCAGCGCATACGTGTGAGTATGTTTTCAATTTATAGGTGTTCAATACAGAAACTTTTAGTGAGAATCAATAACATAAGAACAAATTAATAAAATCACACACACACACACACACACACACACACACACACACACACACACACACACACACACACACACACACACACACACATACACACACACACTCATATAATTATATGTAATATTTATCGTAAGAAACAATAGACTATTACTATCTATTTATGTATAATTCCGTCTATCTATCTATCTATCTATCTATCTATTATCTATCTATCTATCTATCTATATTAAATCTAAACCTGATTTGTCGTGACTTATGTTCTTTACATTTATAAATATTAAATCTAAACCTGATTTGTCGTGACTTATGTTCTTTACATTTGTAGATATTAAATCTAAACCTGATTTGTCGTGACTTCTGTTCTTTACATTTGTACATATTAAATCTAAACCTGATTTGTCGTGACTTATGTTCTTTACATTTATACATATTAAATCTAAACCTGATTTGTCGTGACTTATGTTCTTTACATTTGTACATATTAAATCTAAACCTGATTTGTCGTGACTTATGTTCTTTACATTTGTACATATTAAATCTAAACCTGATTTGTCGTGACTTATGTTCTTTACATATGTACATATTAACGTACTTGAGAACGTTTTACATGTCCAGTTAAATTGGTATACAACTGCGTCCACCATTTATTGTTGACAGTCTGTTTAATTACATTATTATTTCTGTTGTTTTTTATTATTTGTCTAGGTGGTATATTTAGGGTTACAAATCCAAATCTTTCAAATGGAGTTCTACGCTTTGAAAACAATTCAAAAGTGAACATATCATTCACTTTTAACAAGACATGTGAAATAAAAACAACACTTCATATCGTCATTAGCATGTACAATCCCAATACAGCGATTTTCGAGCCACAGTGTAATCTTCACCTGCTAGTGAATAATTCTTGCAGAGGGCCATCAGGCTCCGTCAAAGTATGTGGCTGCCTGGAGGTCGACTATGATTACTTCTTTACAGTGATTATTAGAGGAAATACAGTGATGACAGTCTCGGTTGCAGAGAAGTATTTAATGATCCCAGAACTGACTATCAATTTAACAACCTTCATAACAACAGGTAATTTGTTTCGTACGTAAATTGCAGAATCATTATCATCCTAGTTGGTAATCATACAGATTTCGTATTATGTATGCCAGTTTTGGATCACGGCATTTTAAATGCATGAGAAACAAATACAAATTTTCTACTCTCGACACAAACGGTTTATGGTTATAAAACCACTTTTTATTTCGAATATTTTAATACAATTTTTATTTTCTTTAATTTGCGTTTATAATTTAATAATGCGTAATTGAGTGAAAGCCAATTCATATAGTTTAATTATTAACTATATAAATACATACGTGTAAGGATTGTAAGCGAATACTGTTAATAAGTTTTGTAAATTTTGCATTTTCTGAAACTCATTTCGTCTTCCTAAGTAAACCAGAGCGAGAGTAACAGGGTTCTAAAGTAGAGCATCAGTTTTCAAAAACATTTTATAAAATATTTAGATGCAAATACATTTCTGTATTCTTAAAGGATTAAACTTGTTAGTAGTCATGTGCTTTTAAAGTTGAATAATTATAAAATGAAAGTGGTCCCTGTATTTTATTAGTCTATCATAGTCCGTTTCTCTGTTTTGGTCTCAGTAGGCGTTTCTCTGCTTTGATGATGACAAAAACAATCTTACCGTATCTATAATTTCTCGCAATGACGCATACGTTCCCCAGCAGGCCAGCTTGTCACATAGATTTTACCGATATATTGTTATAAATAGGGTACTTTGACGAAGTTATATAATCGCTGACGCAATCATTGTACACCCTTAGCGAAACTGAGACGTAGTAATACAGTGATTCAGATCAAATGTGCAATTCTGCATGACTTTTTCATTGTGTTGTTTCCTGAATTCAAAAGTTAATTTTATTATAGTACGGCTACCCCTGGTTTCGTCATTCCCACCCACCCAGAATGAGAGTGACCAACGGAAAATACAAACACTGTTGACAAAACTAGTTTACGTCATTGTTTTCTTTAGAACTGTCAATAATACAAAATGTTAATGCTCTCAGACACGCCTAGAGACACTTACGCTCTAAATGTAAAAGTAAATCTAGTACTTTTTGTAACAGTATTTTTGCAACTAGTTAACATGTGCAACACGCTTACGTTTAACAATGTAGGACTAACATAAATATTTTCCCAGATCGCTTGAAAGGAAGCAATCTCCATTGCCCACACTTTCACAAAATGGGCCGATATCCTTACCCAGGGCACACAAATATCAATTATACCTCATCTTTATCAGCACAAGTGAAATAGGGTCAATATTAATAATTTATATTTTAAAAAGTAGGCTCTTTCTCAAATGTAGCTGGTTCTAGTTTTCATAGTAACAATGTCCAAAATTGTATCATTAATTATTTCATTTTGTTATTTTTTAAGTCAATGCATTATACCACTTTGTAATAAAAGCAGTTTGGTAAACTAGATCTCTCGGAGACAGTTTGATAGGCGTGTGTTGCGAAATTGTCTGAGCAAAGCGTGTTGCTAAATCTTTTTCTGGAGCATAATTGAATATCAGTGACGCAATCACTGCCTTGCCTTTCTAAATTTATTTAAAGTAACAGTCCCCTGGTCTTTTGTATCATACACTGACTACTATTTTGCTCTTGGAATTTTCTGGGATGGTTGTCTGCCGTCTGACGGTGCCAGTTTTATTTTTTCCCATTAGGGTTTGCTGTGGCGGAAAATAATGGTTGCATGACCATATTGTTTTACTTATTCTGTATGGGGCACTAAAATATCGTACCAGGTCGTGTCCTCGTCTTGCAATCGACGTACAGAAGCAATGATTATACTGATTAAATGATTAATCTGCAAACTCATATTCACACTATTTATTCTTTAAATCTTTTCTATTTTCGAACAGTATTTGTCCTTCTTGGGCTTTTTCCATTTCCACTATCTTTAATCACTCTCTTCTTTTTTCCTCTCTTGCCGTTCCCCATTCAATCTACGCCCCCCACCCCAATTGTCTCACTGTATTTTTCAAAAACGATTAGCTCGAATGTACCTAAACCAAATATTTCCACCAATGTTTGAAGAGAAGTCAAGTTTAAATCTAATAGATGCATGTTAAACATACATTTTCGAATCAGTATTTATCTTATTACCTAAAGGTTAACACATGCGTTCTTTTAAAATGTTAACAACTAAATATTTGCTCAGTATAAAGCGGCATTGATACAGGAAATGTACTAAACATTATCTCAAGTGAATCAGAAGAAAACATTTCAAGAGACATTAAACATAAAAGTGAGACAAAGCTTAAATAAAATCAAGGCATCATGCAAACACTTTCTGTCTCACACCTTCAATGCCTTTGCTAGTAAATAGATAGACATAAATGACAATTAGTTATAAAACTAAAATACTAGAAACTGAGTAGGGATTTATAAACATGCACGATCAACATGAAATATTAAACTTAGATTAATTATAATGTTTTCACGAACAACACATGTTTCTGAAACATTCTCTCAACATACAATCTAAGGTTCACAAACAGCCATGTCTTTGATCAGCTATTGCAACATGTTTAACACATTCGGTCCTTGACAACGGCTCCATGTGTTGCTTCGATTATACCAAGATCAAGCCTGCCCTTTTCTCGGCAATTTTTGGTACAACAAAACTTGTATATGGAAATATGTTCAGTGGTGCTTTTAGTAACTTCTTCAATTGGGTTAGTGTTCAATACTATGACTTGAATGGAAATAACTTTAATACATTATGTAGTCATTGACACAAACGCTGGATGATCCAGTTATGGATGTTGTAAGCATGCATAAATCAGTGTATACAATTAATACCATAGTGGTTTACATAGGCCTAGTGTTTCTGGTTTATTATGCGTTGTTTTAAGAAATGATGATACACTTTAACTATGAAGGAACTACCTCTCATATCTCTCTCTCTCTCTGTCACTCACCTTCTGTCTCTGTCTCTTCCGCACACACAAACAGTGATAGTGTGAGAGTGTGTGTATTGGATCAACGATAGTAGATCTATATCTAAATGTGTTAAATAAATAGATAGATAGATAGATGGATGGATGGATGGATGGATAAGTAGATAGATAGATAGATAGATAGATAGATAGATAGATAGATAGATAGATAGATAGATAGATAGATAGATAGATAGATAGATAGATAGATAGATAGATAGATAGACAGACAGATGTTTTCATATATTGCTGCTAATATTAATTAAGTAGTTGTTTTCTTATGTTGAGATTTAACTGGACCCACGATGACAACAGGAAAGCAAATGACTGATAATAATCAAAACATTCTCCTGATTTTGGGTATATCATCTGGTGTGTCTGTCATCTCATTTGTTGCTGTTCTCATTCTTTTCTGGAAACGTGGTAAAATTTATTTTTATTATACGTGTGAATCCAAAACCACTTAATTAATGATTATTATTAATAAATTAATAACATTAGCTAATTAAAAGTGAATCTTAATTATTAAGAATTCCCATCTCATCTCTCTCACTTGGCAGATATGCGGACACTGTAAACATGTTATCTCTTCATGCCATAAAATTATGAATATGTATAAGAAATTCAGTAACTTTAACAAATAATTATTAAATCAACAATCAAATATACGTATGACAAATACAATGAAACAGATTACCTGACATCAATATTTACGTATGACAAATACAATGAAACAGATTACCTGACATCAATATTTATTAAATCAACAATCAAATATACATATGACAAAAACAGATTACCTGACATCAATATTTATGTATGACAAAAACAGATTACCTGACATCAATATTTATGTATGACAAAAACAGATTACCTGACATCAATATTTATGTATGACAAAAACAGATTACCTGACATCAATATTTATGTATGACAAAAACAGATTACCTGACATCAATATTTATGTATGACAAAAGCAGATTACCTGACATCAATATTTATGTATGACAAAAACAGATTACCTGACATCAATATTTATGTATGACAAAAACAGATTACCTGACATCAATATTTATGTATGACAAAAACAGATTACCTGACATCAATATTTATGTATGACAAAAACAGATTACCTGACATCAATATTTATGTATGACAAAAGCAGATTACCTGACATCAATATTTATGTATGACAAAAACAGATTACCTGACATCAATATTTATGTATGACAAAAACAGATTACCTGACATCAATATTTATGTATGACAAAAACAGATTACCTGACATCAATATTTATGTATGACAAAAACAGATTACCTGACATCAATATTTATGTATGACAAAAACAGATTACCTGACATCAATATTTATTCGAATCCATGCTTGAATAATTTCATTGTTTCGCAATCTTATATAAGGAAAATAAAATTTACCAATTCAATAAAAGTACAGGTTTGCTCTTATCAGAGAGCAGAGTTATTAGAGATAAGTGATAATAATCTTTACATAACCGTGTATATACGAAGCCGCATTTTTGGTATCAAAGTCACAAGTCCATTGTCCACGTCAATATCTTCGTGTCTCTTTCCACGCACGTTGTAAACAATGACGCACCACTTGTTCTCTTGGGCCAACCTGGTTTTTCCCTTTACACTTACACACACTGCGGCAGACAATTCACGCATCTAATCCAGTCGTTTGTACCAGTTTACACTCAATGAGCCGGAGATTCAAATCATACACAGAAAACGACTACTCGTGTGATAAAGTTAAGGGTCTCCTTTCAAGAGTGGACTTCTATCCCACACCACATTTCTAGAATATTCTCTACTCCGGTTGTTTACTTCCAACTCTGACACTTAACAATAATACCAACATAATGAGTGTCTTAAGTCAGGTTGCTCCAACAATTTAACAATTTATTTTAAAATAAGGGATTAATTAATTTATTTATAAATTAGGCGCATTTACTCTGCCACAATATGTTTATATGTACAGTATGCACATGGTCTGAAAGTTTTAATCCATTTTATGAATTACTTAGAACAATAGCGCGAAACGCATAATGTACAGTTCATTGTATAATCAAAATGTTTTGTTTCTGAACAGAAACTTTTATGCCCATTTTATTTCAGACTTTCGCACAGTGTGGTTAGTAGTATACTACGAACAATTTTTGCGTATTATTCAAAATGCTATACTGCTAATATTTGTTCCTGTCAAGTTTGGAAAATATATATTGCCTTAAATATGGTATTTAACATTTTCTATTGGTTTCCTTGTAACAGCATAAATAGCCAAAGTACGTCATCAAAACTTTGTTATGATCACAACCTTTAATAATACATCTGTCTAAAGGTTGTAAATTCACAGCTTGTACTAAAATTACTATATATAATATTTCACTTTTTGGCAGATAGATGGAGAGAGATAGACTGACAGACAGACTGACAGAGACAGACAGACAGGCAAGCGGACGGCGTGGAAGAGTAAATAAGCTTATTTCTGATCTTAATTGTTATATAAATTGTTAAATTGTCGACGATATCAGACCTTATGATTGTATTTTTATGTCAGAGTTGGAGTAAACACTCGAATATGCTAGAAAATGATGATACAGTGCAAACCAGATCCAAGTGGATGAGGTTTTTTTTTTTTTTTTTTTATTATTATTATTATCCATTGGTTGTTAATATTTACGAGAACAAGACCCGCCAATTGCTGAGATCAAACCTTTACAAGCTGTAGATAATTCACTTTTTTTATCACTTGAATTTGGCGTGACAAGTAGTCCCGTCTTAGCATAAAGGTTAGTTAAATGACTGATTGAGAGAGAATGGATTGTATGCATATTTGCTATTTATATGTTATACTTTCGTTTTACATGTATTATGTGAGTGGACTATTATTTCTACTAATGTTTGAACTAAGATGCTCGAATATAGTATGTAAACACTTGACATTGTTTCTAGTCACACTGCTCATAAACTGATATGATGTATTTATTATGCTGTATGCGTATATCGGGCTAATAAATAGTGTTTCAGGAAACAGGGAAGTTGAGACTTGAATGTAATAGAGAATGGAGATAAAGATGTATAAAATGGAAACTTAGCTTTTGTTTCCTGATTATATTTTAACAAGAGAAAAACAGCCTTTCTTTCTGTGGATTTGAACCTCCTGGTATACGGATTATAATTGGATAATGAAAAACTACCCATTCAGTTGGTTTGGATTGCACCAGCTCGAGTTGTTTACTCTAACCCAGAAACTTTCAAATATAATATCATAAGGAGTGCCAAAGGTCGGGTTGCTTCAACAATTTAACAATTTATATAACAGTCAAGGTCATGTCACTTTGACATTTAAGAAATTATATAACAAGTGCATTTAGAAAGAGGGATATGTAAATTTACGCTGCCACATATAAATCCACTCTGTTTTATTTCAGTCCTTAAGATAGCACTCTCTATTAAATTCCTTTATGTTTGTTCTAACCAATATTTATAGCAAGACGTTTGATAGAATTAATAAAAGAACATATTTTTCTAATGGATTAATAATACATCCTTAAGGTATTACTTTATATTTTACTGTAATTTTTATTACTTACATTACTATTTTATATTTCCACAAGTAAATGAGAAACGATTACGAGGATACTTCTTTAAACATAAATATATTTTAGTAATCACTAAGTATTATTACATTTTTTTTTACAGATATATTTTAGTAATCACTGAGTATTATTAAATTTTTTTACAGATACTGCCAGAAATAGCATGCGTATTGAAGTGCAGGATGTCGAAATGAATGAATACCCCAGCGAGAGGAAAAGTGAATGTACATCTTCCGACAGAGTGAAAGGAAGGATGAATGAAAACGCAGATAAGCATAGCGACGTCAAATGTACTCGCAATGACTCTGGTGCAAAGTTAAATATGCACGTCAATACCCGTGACAAAAACAGTCAAAATGCAGTGAAAGGAAAAATAATGACCAATTATTACTTAAGACCAGCTTCCGACCCTAAAGGTGAAATTGATTGTAATCATCAGTATGATGAGATTTCCGAAGAACTACATCCAAAGCAAAGAGTCATAAGAAAAGACTATGATCATTTGAAGGAGGAGGTGAAAGTTGTGACAAAATAATAAAATTAGTACTCTAAACACGACATGGAATTACATCTATAAAGGTTAACTTGTGAAGAACTGATTCCATCAGCTTAACTAATAAAAAATAAAAAGAGTGTTTATATATAATACATTCTAGATTACCAAGAGACACGTTAATACGTTTCATTGTTAATTTTAGTGTTACGTAAATTCTTTGTTTAAAATTGAAAAAAAAGTGAATAATATTATATGAAACATACATATGCCGGGGCTTAATAACAGTGATTAGTGGATTTGTAATTGGGCATTAACATATTTTTCTATCTATGTAGATGATGACACGAAAATAGTCATAAAAATAATACATAATTGTAGAAATAATATCACAGGTACTTTTGAAATCAGGTAAAATAATCAATAACATTTTATTGGATTCAGTCAGCATCATTGAAATCCGAGAATTATCTTTTGGCTACTTGTCCCTCCAAATTATTATTTAAAAATCGGAAATCTATATTATTATTACAAAAGTGGTACGATCGTACATGCGTCTCGGGTATTTCCGTAATTACTCAGGTTCCCGACTTTAAAGAGAAAATAACTAATAAACCTTGTCGTGACAATCTACCACTACGTATGACACTTTCTCGCGAGCCGCAAGTTCCAGAGTCTAGAACTAGAATTTCTTTTATTTCAAATCAAAGAAGTATCACTGATTGAGATTTTGCATAGCTTTGTTTTAATGATAAAAAATGTTATTTATTTATTTATTTGATATATATTTTTTCCTGTGCCGGTCAGCTAGATCTAAGGAATCAGTCACCGACAAACAGGGAAGAGAAAGAGAGCGCGCGGGCCAAGCGGTGTCTCATGTTGACATTATTGCCGGACAGTTTTGCTTACGAGCAGATATTCTGCGCCGATCATCTAATTAAATTTAATTTTAGTGTGACAGTAAGCATTACACATGATATAGGTACTTAAATTATATACTTATTACTTGTAAAATAAATCACTTTTCTTAATTTTATTATTTGCTAAAATTTAACTATTCACTCACATGCAGATGAAAATAAATTCACATAGACGAAAAATACAATTACATTGACAAACTGATCAATACAAATTGTTTTATATATTTTTTATTCTAAATTTGTGATGAGTAATTATTTAAAATCTTTATTCAAAAAGCAAATTGTTAAAATCAAGAGCAAAATAAATATAAAAGTTGAAGATGAAAACAGAGAATTTAATACACAGTGGACTGAAAATGACCTGTTTATCAAATAAAAATGGACTCCCACAATTCCTTATTTGAAATGAGAAAACTTACTCAAAATAAGAAACCCAATGTGAAACGGCATTTATATAAAATGCACAGTGAGCTTGCTAAACGGTATTCAGAGTGTGATGCTACAGTGGAAAACTGCTTGCACTCAAAATTAATTTGCATCATGGATAAATTCATCAAGCAATGTTACGGCTGCTACTTTTCTGGCTGTCTAAGAAATTACACATGGAGGGAGACCATGGTCTAGTATGAGTTGGATCATGTCTGCAATAGGGTTTTTGAAAAAAACAACAACATTGCATATACTGATTCTCACTGCACTTTTGCCATTGTTGCTTATATTTCTGAGCATCTCTTTTAAGATTTTTCACGAAATTTGAAAGTGTGAAAAATAATAACTTGCCATTGTTGTCACTGAACACCCCACCCACCCCTCACGTAACATTCATTAAACTATTTAATTAAAACTCAGTGGGTTCATATGAATACGTGTGCTACCTCCTTAATGTCTGCAAAGGTAATCTTCACAAATCTCCTGATAATCGTTCTCAAATTCTTTTCGCGTTGGAGGGTCAGATACTGGGGTCAAATAATCAACACTGTCAAATTGATTTTCCGGCTTTTTTCTCGCTGCAGGTTGAGAGTTCTGCATAGGTACCTTGATTTTCAACTCCACGGTTACTTCAGAGTCACTGTTGTCATCGGCACAATTCTTTATCTTTCTTTCTTGAAAGTCCAAAGATGAAGATATTTTATTCCATTGTCTGGGATCCTTTGTTCTGGATTTGAGTTCACGCACCTCAAGTTGTGGGTATCTTACTCTACTAACTTAAAAAAAATAAACACAGTATATTTTCACATATTTACCTTAGTATATAAACAACACACACACACACACACACACACACACACACACACACACACACACACACACACACACACACGCGCACGCACACACACAAACACGCACTCGCACGCACGCACACACACACACACATATACACACACACGCGCACATATTGAATGATATACGTTAGGAAATAAAACAACACATATTTTGCATTGACTTACATTAATAAATAATATACATTTCGGACTCATTTACATTAGTAAATAAACAACTCAAACAAATTATAATGGTTCGTTCGATTGTGCCATTCATAGTTTTGTAAAAAATAAGGACAACGGGAGACATCTTTTTTTTATTAATTGAACCTTTCAAACGAGAAATGTGGCAAAATAATATTTGTGCGTGTGTATGTTTGTGTACGTGCGAGCGAGCGAGGGCGAGACAAAGAGAGATGTCGTATAGATGCTTACCTTTCCTATAGAGTTTCCTACCAATGACGCAGATAACAGTTGCCATGACAATTATACTGATTATTATACCTCCCAATGCATAGAGAACAATCCATATCTGTTGATATTCTGTTTTGTCGCTTGTTACAACCTTAGTAACAGCAGTTGCTAGAATAGTGACAAAAGTATACTTCTATACACAATGCAATGTTCCAAATAAATTTGATAATGAATGCATTTTAATATACTGAAGCAATCAAATTTTTGTAGATGGCGTTTTATAAATAACTGAAATAGCAGTGTTTGCACGTAGATATGGATATAGACAAATACAATTTATCTCGCTTTTTTTCCTCTCTCTCCCTCAACTAATTAGATACATTATCAATAGACTTATATGAATAGTTAAAAGCAAACTGCAGGTCATAGCAACGGATAATCATATTCGATGCATTTATAAAGAAAATAGCAGCAAAGAAAATTAATAATTTTCTCACACATTACGTTGAATGCGATCATTGAATATGTTTTTCCTTCTGTAGATGGACCTTCTCTCTCTGTAGATGGACCTTTTCTCTCTGTAGATAGACCTTCCCTATCTGTAGATGGGTTGTTTATCTCTGAGGATGGGCCTTTCATTTTAGTAGAAGTGAGTCCTTCTTGTGATGTCAAACTTGTTAGCTCGGTAATTAAAAGATTTCCTTCAGTAGTTTCCATCTTGTTATGTGTTTCAGTGGACGAAAAGGAAATTTCGTCAATTAACTGTGTTGTATAGTCTAGTGGAGAATTTGATGTTAATTTCCCTGTAAAAATATTATGAACGTAAAATAATAAATGCAAAATGTGTACAAGGTTATGTCGTCAAATATATATTTATTAAGGAATCACAAGGTCATTTGTAATGAATTGCTACTTTTACTGTGTGAAATATACCCTTTATTATTAACAAGAATATGGAATGGTAAAATAATTTCGACAATGAATACATGTATTTCCTATTGCTTCATTGCATCTTAAATACTTTTAGTTCTAGTATTAACTCAGAACATAATTAAATATATTCCGTTAAAGAGCAGAATAAAGGGATAGTTCCAATACTTGAGCAGTTAACACCACCACCCCACCCAACAGAACAGGTCATGTGCTCAGTCATTTATTTCTTATCTTTCTCTTTTCCAGCTCTTTGAAAAGAATTCTAAACCATGAATAGAGATTGTTTCTTCGACGTAGTCATTGTCAATATTGACTGTGTATAGACTCGAACATTTAATAGTATGTATAATATTGTTTCAAAAACTTAGTTGTATTTATTGTGATATATTTATTTTTATATCAAATCTTTATTTTTGTTATTCCCTTCTTACTCATGTTAATTGATACTTGTCTGGAGTAGTCAGTGGGTGGATGGGGGCGTGACGAGTCAGTGATTGGATGAACATTATTAAGTTGTTGAAAAACGCGACTCCTTAAGCAAGAAGTTCCACCAAAGAACAGATAATTATGTATCGATAGTACGTTATATATAGTGGTGTATAGATGTGGAATTAATATGGGAGAACCAACCCTAAATTAAGATTTAAACACTGATAAGTGATTATGCATTATTATTAAATGATAAGGTAGTCATAATAATAATCATAACCAAGGCAGAACTTATTCTTGCGCCACACTGTCATTCATTCTCTCTGTCAGAAAAATTAAAAAGAAAACAAATGCATTAAGATTTTCATTTTCTCTACGTTATCTCCCTTATCTATCTGAAAGGGAAAAAATCAGCTTTAAATCGCTGCCTCTATTGATCAAATTCTTTATGCCAAAATTACCGAAAACTTCCTAGCGACTTGCAATTTTACTACAGTACTGGTTTGACCAGGGACTATGTAATGGAATGCACTTCGTAAACAAATTGCTACATAAAATATTCACCAGTACTGAAATCGTTTCAAGATGTAACTATGGGGATAAATGTTTTTATTCTGAGAACTGATTTGATTCTAACCGATGAAAATATTCCCTTCATTATGAAACGTCGTCAATTTCTCATCATACCCACATAACGCAATAACAATTAACAATGCTCAAGGTTAGGTATTCCATTATGTGGGTGTCATCTTGAACGAAGACATATTTGCACATATTTGGCTATGTAGCTATAACTAAAACAAAAAATCCATAATAGTTTAAAGTTTTCTTTAATGATAATTCATAATCAAAGCCAAGGAAATCCTTTCAACTTATTAATAATTACACATGATAGATAGTTTAAGCTAAAATTATCACTTTTTTAACTGTAAAAGGTGTATGGAATTGAGTTAGATATTGGAAGCTCTCGCAATATTTTTTTTATCTGCACTGCTATAAGTGCATAACTGGGCATCGTAAACTGCAAAGTCCAGACGTACTATATTAGGGTCATTCTATGATGCAGGAGACCAGGGAAATGTCACTTTATATATATTTAGGTAGGCAATGATTGTTAGTCAGCTGTGATCAGTCTTCAAATCATGCTCTAGTATAAGTGTAGGATTGTGCCACATGTTTTGCTCTCATATGTCAATATTTTCCAAACCAACTTAAAATTAAGTAGCGACATCATTTATTAACTGGAAAATATCAAATGATATAACTTTCGGTTACTGTAACTATTGATCCAATTACATTTTGAGAAGGATTTAATAACTTCTTATAAATTATACGTCTTGACCCATTTGCATTTTATGTACATCACCACTGTACAATACTGGCAAGTAATTGGTATCGCTATCATGTTAAAGATTCACGGCTATTTTGGGAATTGTTTGCAATGGCTTGTAAAAGTTTTGTCGAGAAAAAAGTTGTCTTTTTATTTTCATATTTGCTTAGGTTTAAAGTCAGTAGCTGTAGCTGAAATCAGCAATTCCACTTTATTTTATTGGATTATCTCTGAGCACCATCAACATAAATTAATTTTGCGACCATTCTTTGTTAATACATTAATCATAGGTGCGGTGGGGAAGGACATGGCATACAACAAACAAGATCCATGTATTTAAATGAAAATTGTAATTTAACGGTAAAGGTCTTTGAATATTTGAGATATATATGGTTCTTCTGATCTTATTAATTCTGGGCCGCTATGATTATGCGTCCAAGTCTCGCTATAAAATCTTCTAGAGATTGCGTCAATATATAACTTAGCCAAATAACTGTATGTGAAGTGATAATAGTGAGCTTAACGTAGCCAGCTCACTACGTGATTATGTGTCGGAGTGGACCGGTCTGAGTACGCATGCGTTATCTTCCCATACAGGCATACACGAAAGATGATACGCTGACACACACTAGAACTAATATAATTGCTGCAATACAGGAACATATTTAAATTAGTTGAATTTTAGTATTAGATACATCTAGAAAAACAAAATATTTTCTTCACTGGTTAGTACAGTTTTTTCTTTGGTACCAATATACATTTTTAGTTGTTTTTTTCTCTCTCGAGAACATTGGACTATTGGAATTATTTCTTAAAAGATCTATTATGGAAATGTGGCGTTCCTCGCAAAATTGTAAATTTAGCCCCAGTTAGCCCCATGTGCTGGGGGAAACTGTAAACAAAACAAAACAACTCCATATGCATAAAGCATATTGGTAAAATTATCTTAAAGCTAAGCATTTAGATAGTAAATACTTAGAATATAAAAATGTCTTTAACTTCAAACTCATTATTATTATTTAGAAAAATGTGTAATTAAGCGTTCAAACTGAAAAGATGCTTAAGCGCAAAATAACCCTCTTTCTGTGAAGAGAAATCTGTACGTCTTTCTCATGCACTTACAAAATGCTTTGATATATTATTAATAATAATAATAATACATAATAGGAAAACGTATATCAAAATGAAGCGGTTTGATTTTTAAAGAACACCATATTTCCCCTCCACAGTCCATGGGTATGCATAAATAGTGTGAATACTAAAGGTTACAAACTAGGGTGACAATTGTATAATTAGCATACGTAACCAAGTACCTTCTGTTGTGAAGCTTATTATATTAATAGTTAGATCTGGAATCTGTAAAGAATAATCATCAACTGACACTTTCATCATCATGCTTCGACTGACGGTAACTGTAAAGAAGTAATTCCATTCCAACTCCAGGCAGCCACATAATTCGTTGATAGAGTTTGTTGACTTTCTGCAAGAATTTTTTACTGTCAGTAGAATTGTACATTGTGGTTCAAATATTTGTGTACCAAAGTTGTACATGCTAATTTCGAAATGAATTGCAGTTTTGATTTCACAAGTTCTATTATTTAAACTGAATGATATCTTTCCTCTTGTATTGTTTTCAAAGTGAAGTACTCCATTTGTAGAACGTGGATTCGTAACACTAAATACACCACCTAGAAACACAAACAAATGTGTGCCAAATTACAAACTGAAAAATGAGCATGTGTGATAATTGTAACTCAAAATGAACATTAATGTGTGTGATAATTTTAACTTAAAACAAGCATTAACGTGTGTGATAATTTTAACTTAAAATGAATATTAACCCGTGTGATAATTTTAACTTAAAATGAGCGTTAACGTGTGTGATAATTTTAACTTGTGACGAGCACGTAGTATAGTGTATTAAACAACAAATCAATTGTTTTAGAATGGACCATGCCGTCCTGCAGCTACTCTAGGTCACCCATAGTATCTATTTCTCTAAAACAATCTTTTCCTGAAACCTATCCATGTCTCTGTGCGTATATATAATACGAGTGCATGCTTACGTGCTTATGTGTGCATGCATGCCTAAATGTGTGTGTGTGTGTGTGTGTGTGTGTGTGTGTGTGTGTGTGTGTGTGTGTGTGTGTGTGTGTGCGTGCGTGTGTGTGTGTGTGTGTGTGTGTGTGTGTGTGTGTGTGTGTGTGTGTGTGTGTGTGTGTGTGTGTGTGAGAGTTGGAAAGATTAATTAGAAATTTGTATGGGTAATCAATTTCATATTGTTTAGAAGTTATTTTATAATTGGTGTCATAAAATTGTTTAAATTAGTAATTGGCCTTTTCTGGCTGATGGACTTGTATAGAATACCTTTTGCTTGATTTGCTCCAGGTCGTGATGGATAATTCGTTGAAAGTAAAATGTAATTAGATAAAGTTACACTTCAAAAGCAAATGACTGGGAACTAAATTCAACTGTTTTTGTCGCTGCATTTTGCAAATTCGTGGGGGCACAGTGATCTCATTATAAGTCAAACAGTCGCAGAAAATAAATATTATCATGTGTTTCAGTAGTATCGATAAATTATTATTGTTAATGTGAGGTAAAATGTGGTTACTTCTAATTATGGTTAGCATCAATTAAATTTGAGTCTTGGTTTCTGCTGTTAATTTATATTTTTGTGGACATTAGGACATATATTAATGATATGCAGTAATGTGAAAGTGCCTCAATGAACACTGGGCTGTAGTCTAGTATACATTTTCTTATAAATGTTATAATATTTCGTAAAATGTGTGCTGATTGAGTATGTGCGAAGTGAATAACTGAATGATAATAGCTTGTAATAAAGAGTACAATCTCAAGTTTATTCTTCATGATATCTATGGTGACAATGTATATACGTTCGTGAATCCTTTTATCACTATATTTGTTTGATATTTATCACATATTTTCATGATAAAATTTCTTATTGAATTCGTGAAAGGTTAAAGACTTCTGAAGTTTAAACATACTCACATTGTTTTGTTACGCACTTGTGGTGCAGTAATATCCAATGAATTACTAAAACCTGAGTTAATAATAAATAGTAATTAAACACTGCTGTCGATTGCTTTACACACTGATTTTCCATGTTGTCTTTTAAACTGAAATCTCAAAAGATAAGTGTTCAGCGGAAGATGTGCAGTCACGGTTTCAGTTTCCAATTTCCCTTCATTTATAGAAGTAATGTGTTATACTAAGTACTTATTTGTCATAGAATAATGTGTTATACTAAGTACTACTTTGTCATAGAATAATGTGTTATACCAAGTACTACTTTGTCATAGAATAATGTGTTATACTAAGTGATTCTTTGTCATAGAATAATGTGTTATACTAAGTAATTCTTTGTCATAGAATAATGTGTTATACTGAGTACTTCTTTGTTATAGAATAACGTGTTATAGTAAGTACTTCTTTGTCATAGAATAATGCATTATGCTAAGTACTTCTTTGTCATAGAATAATGTGTTATGCTAAGTACTTCTTTGTCATAGAACAACGTGTTATACTAAGTACTTCTTTGTCACAGAATAATGTGTTATACTAAGTACTTCTTAGTCACAGAATAATGCGTTATACTAAGTACTTCTTTGTCATAGAATAATGCGTTATACTAAGTACTTCTTTGTCATAGAATATTGTGTTATACTAAGTACTTCTTTGTCATTGAATATTGCGTTATACTAAGTACTTCTTTGTTATAGAATAATGTGTTATACTAAGTACTTCTTTGTCACTTAATTTAGTTGCTGGATCACCATCATCGTTAGTATTTCCGCCTTCGATTTCTGAACAGTGGAACCGTGACAACGAATGTTTATCCGTATTCGAAGTGAAAGTTTGTTTTCAAGCATCTACAAATATACATTGTTGGCACAGTAAGTTTTAAAAAAATATAAACATCACTATTGTCAATAATAACAATCACTCAACAATACCTATGGTCTTACTAAATCTATTATTAACAATAAGAGGTCATGCCACACATGCATGCAATGTCGGCAAAGACAAACCACCATTACAAACAGCACGATGGTGGATTATACCAAAGTATTATCAACATGGTAGTGACAGACATCAAAATGCCGGAAATATTTAACACTAATGTAGAAGATTAAACTATTCTTAAACATACATTTAAAGTTGTGAATATATGGAAAGATCTCAAAAAACAATCTCGATATTTGGTACAATATGGCAGTGATTTGAAAGTGAAGAAAAGATTGAAAATTCCCAAGATTTAGAGTTGAATGTCGAAGGTTCGGATAAAGTTTTGACAGAAGTAAAAGAAGACGTAATAGAAACAAGTGGCTATAAAGGAATTTGAAGCTGATGGTTTTGCAACAAACTGTCCTGAAACCCGCTGGCATACCCGGAGAAAGAGGAGAACTTTGTAATTACCCTACGTCCTTCTTCACATTTCGATGTCAAGTTTCACGTCCAAACAACCGACAGGTAAACGTCGATAGAAGAATAAACATTATTATTAATCCTGACTATTACCACTATTGTTAATCCTGACTATTACCACTATTGTTAATACGAATGTTTAAACAAATTATAAGAAAAAATATTATAATATCTAACTGCTGTTATTTTGATGTTGATGTTACAGCTGTACTCTGGGGTGATATTGAAATAATGAATCATATCAATATTGGTAATTAGTTATGATACACATCATTTACAAGTACCGACGCAGAGCATAGGCCGCTGGTTATATATGGATATTTGCAACTGTTACGCCGATATGCAAAATATGGGCCGCTGGTTATATATGGATATTTGCAACTGTTACGCCGATATGCAAAATATGGGCCGCTGGTTATATATGTATATTTGCAACTGTTACGACGATACGCAGAGTATGGGCCGCTAGTTATATATGCAAATTGTGAGAGTATGCTGCAGTGCTTAGGAATATATAAATCCGCATGGGAATTTACAAAATAATAGAAAAACTTTTCGTGAAAAAAAATATATACTATCCTATTCGAAAAAGAGAATAGACAAACAAGATGAATTAGGTAAAGTGAGAAGAGCGTGGTACAGATGGAAGTATTTAAATGTGATATAGAAACACGTTACGTGATTCATATTGTACCCTCCAACCGTCTGATAATTAACAAACCTTTCCTCAAAATTAAAATTTCCCATATTGTAGCTGAGCAATTAACGAAGATTTTTAAAAGATTGAAATTTCACTCTCACCAATACATCCACCTCCAATTGTCTAATAATTAATATCTAAGTTGCAAAATTAGAAAATAGCAAACATATTAAACATATGAAATCATATTATGGCACACATTAACGTGTCGAGCTGTCAACCACGTACTCGTGTACAATACAGATCATTAAGTCACTTATATAAACGTTACATTCATTCAAACGAGAAGAGACATTTCAGACAATATTATTTTTCATTCATACTGAATCGGTACTGTTGTACATTTGTAGACTGAAGAATGGAATGTGCCTGTTACATAAGGGCTTATGTAGCCTAAGCCACCTTCCTCTAAAATTACAATAAAGATATAATGTGATGTATCGAACAAAGATATACACCGATACCATCAAACGCCGCATAACTACAGACATCGTTATCTACCCGTGTGTACTACTGTCTTCACTTGATCTCTTAGATGTGAGGTTTTATTTTGGAATACGTAGAATTAGTGCAGAGTTTAGATACATCTATTCAGTTATTCAAAATATTTCTGTAGTTTAACGCATGTGCTAATAAAACATGTACCCTGTTTACCAGCTATTGCATTTAGTTTTCCCATCTATACTATCTACTGGTAATTATAAAACAATATCTCTCATTTAAATTAACTGAGAACTGGTTTTATTTTTTCTCTACTCTACCGCCAGGAAGAAGAAGTAAACACAACAAAATAACAACTTTAACAACATCAATCCACAGTGCAAATACAGTTGTAAGAAACATCTCCACAAAATATATTGTCAATTGTCTAATATATGCTACAGCAAGGATAATTGAAAAATGAATACTACCAGACAAAGTACTAAAAAGAAAACATTAGTACCACAAAGAAAGAGAAGTGACACGTAAAAGGGGAATGAACTTGCCGAGAAAAAAAACTTTTGTTGTTTCTGTTTGCCGAATCACGTATGATTCTTTCCTTATTTATTTTTCAGCTATCCAATTACCGCGACATTTCATATTACTGTCGCATCATACATATAAGTCTAAAAACTTTCTAAATGTTAAGTTCGAAAGTTTAACTAACAAGTTATACATGACTAACAAACACATGTTATATTTCTTTACAGCAACTCATAATTTAAGAGTTAGGTCATAAGGGTTATTAATAAATCACATTTGTGTTAATATGCATATAAAACCAAGGTTCAAATTGTTGGTTCGTGTGTGTATGTGTGTGTGTGTGTGTGTGTGTGTGTGTGTGTGTGTGTGTGTGTGTGTGTGTGTGTGTGTGTAGTTTCACCCGCACTGTTTTGCTATTGTGATATATTTTTTAACAATGCATTAATGCAGAGAGTTGTGTCAATTTATATGGGAAATAAAATATGTTGTGTGTCTAAAAATTTTGATATTGAGTTACTTTAATGGCGAAAATAATCAAATGGATGAATATCCAATATTCATTTTATGTGGTGATTTCCGTACACTTACGTTATGAGGACGTTTTTGATTTTGCAGACTGTAGTTTGATTTTGACATGAACCATCTCCAATCTTGATTCTTGTTTTTATCACGACAGACTGTGAAGTTTTTTATCATTAGAACTTTAAAATAGAAAGGATGACACATAAATTAGTATTGATTGCATGTCAATAACAATAGACACAATGAGTGTAAATGTAATCCTGCGAACATCTAACAAGATATTAGTGTGAAATCTGTTACTAATAATGCACAGTGTGAAATCAAATCAGATATGAATATTTTTTTTAAATATACGTATACAGCACTGATAGCTTATAAATAAAACTGAGATGTCTGTTTGCATGGATTCATAATGTAATAGTGTATATTGTTTGAATAATTGAAATAATTCATATTATTTCTATTTTCTAATAACCACGACTGCCCACGAGGCTGTAGCACAGTACAATATCAGTAAGCTATAATTTAGATTTTAAACCTATTTCTGTCATTCCTACAATAAGACTTGAATAATTGTTCTGTCTGTATTCTGCAGACCTATTTCTATATAGGTTAAAATCTAGCAAGCATTCTCTTAGCGTGAATATTCCGCAATACAATCTAGCGTTGTGCATTCCCTTAGCGTGAATATTTTGCAGTGTAATCAACCATTTTGCACATATATAAGTGAATCCCTATTTATCATGGAAATTAGTCGATAAAATCCGGCCATCGGACAGCATCTGCAACACCACCATCAACATCATCACCAGGTAAGAATAAAATAACTCGGTGTACTAAATAAATAAAGATGACATCAGCACCAGGTAAGAATAAAATAACTTGGTGTATTAAATACATGTAGACGACATCATATAGACATATGTTAAGTGTATGTGTAAGTGAATGTGGTGTATAGTATAGATATAACTGTTCAAGTCAACTAAGCTCTTCTATGTGTCAATAATCAGATCATAGATGAAGAAACTAAGGTTGTACCCTCAAGAAAGAAGAAAACATAATTCTTTTATGATTTTGTTTATTGGTATGATGCATAAAACACACATATGAATTTTATTTTAGCGATTTAGAAATAACTAATTAAATCTCTCTCTAATCGTAATTTAATTACAGTTACCTGGTCTATGTTTCTCTCCGTTTGAAGCTCCGAACAGTTGTAATATATCCAATGCATCTTAAAGTGAAAATGTTTAAAGGGAAGGTAAATTTCTTATAATTAATACGATTGTTCATTTCATAGGAATTATTTTAAGATCACTACAGATCATAGCATAACACTAAACACAAGGAAAATGTTTAAAGGGAAGGTAAATTTCTTATAATTAATACAATTGTTCATTTTAGAGGAATAATTATTTTAAGATCACTACCGATCATAGCATAACACTAAACACAAGGGAAATGCATCCACAAGTATAAGCCTAGAAATGTATCTATACACTTAATAAGTGTATCATATGCATATGGATGTTTTTGTATGCAGTGTGAACACAAATACTTAGATATATTATAGAAACTAAGTTGCAATAATGATGAATTCTGTAAAACCAAGATCTGGCAAAGTGAATGATTTGTGAGATTGATTTGATGCTCGATAAAAACCGAGAGTCAGCCAAGTAGTCATTATTGTTATAAAATGTCGAGCACACACATTATATTAATAGAATCAAGGAAACGAAACATAATCTCTTCCTTGATTTCTTCCTTTATGCTGTGTATGTTTCCGATTGTTTCTGAAAGATTACTAAACGCTAAATGTCGAGATGTGTCTGCAGGATAATTCATAATAACATGAATTAAGATCCTCATCACTTGTAATTAGATATGAACGATTAATTAATTATTAATAATAATAACCGTTAAGTAAGTGGCATTGGCATCGCAATAAATATGTCAGTGTCTATTTTAGGTAACGAACATATTTATATTTGAGTTTCCGTTTCTTTTTTTTTATTTCTCAGATGCTTAATGCATTTTTGGTGCCAGTCTCTTTCCAAGTTATATAATTTCTATAAACATTCAATGAAATCTTCCACAAAATGTCTGCAATTTCTATATAGATTTTTCAGGTTCGTTTTCAACTTCATACATGGATTTTGTTTTCTATTGAATGTGCAGTCGTGTACACTTTTGTTGTTTCAAGTATCCATCATGCATGCAGAATGGAGTCATAAGCCATTTGGTAGTCTATCCATACCTTTGCAAGAGTTGTTCTTCTTTTCATGCTGTCAGTAACTAAGGCCTTATCGATTGCAAACTGGTCGATTGTTCTACTGCACCCTGATCTAACCCTTTTTCTTAATTGGTAAGTTCTTTTGCTGGTCTAGCATACTTTTTTTCATTGATTAGGTGTTTGTTTCAAGGTGGGTTATGATTTTGTCAGATATATTTCTGATAGTAATATCATTTGTACCTCTACAGCCTGCTTAGCATCATTGTGTTCATTGATTGGACATTTACAATTTTTCAGAGTGAAATGTTATATTAATTATCAGATTTTTCATATAGTTGATGGGCATTTCATAGTGGTTGGGTATTGAGCCTTTCTGTAGATCTCTAGATCTATTTTATTTTTTATTTATTATTCAGGCTGGCAGATATTTTTGTGGTGTTATTAATGTTTTTAAAGATTAATGTTTAAATGTCATAATTAAAATTGCATGAAATAATATTTCTCTTTTAAAATTAAAAGCAGATATTTATCTTTGTCGTGTTTTAGTAACTTCGCAATGAATTACAGAAGTAATATGGTTGATGATGATCTAACATGTTAATAGTATTGAGAGAAAGACGTACGAATAATGCGTATGATAAGTCCATGCATATTTCCACACTTCAAGGGGGAATAAGAAACCGAAACACCGATCGCAAATATTCCGCTCGACACTTATCAGTTTAGATCTCAGTGCTGGAAGTCACCATGAAAGGTCGGTGTGTAACACAATCAGACACAATTTTCAATAAGTCTTTATTATTAACCCATGTTTTTGTAATGCATTGGATATTATTACACGGCTTACAAGCAGAAAAGCAGTGTGAGTACATTTTTTTTTAATTTCAGGCTCATGGAAAACAGATTAATTCAGCTTAATAAAGAGAAACAATAATTATAATAAAACATACACAAGCGGATAGATAGATAGATAGACAGATAGATAGATAAATCCCAGAAGCACTACATAATGCTAGTTTTTCATTTAGGAAACGGACCACTCATAACGTCTTTATGTTTATGTTCTTGTCATGTAAATGTTCTTCTTCACTTGTTACACGCAACATTTAGCAAAAGTTAGTGAAAACTGTTTTCTAATTTTTTTATTGTAATTGAAAGACTCACTCAGACCACATTTAACGCTTTCAAGATTAATCAATACTTGGAAATTACAGTGCCAAATTATCAAAAAATGTTGACGCATTAGCTATAAGAATGAGTGGCTCTGAATGACCACAATTAGCTGACATAGAGAGATAAACCATTATTGACCAATGTCAGATTACTGGCCGTATGAAGTTGACCAATAGGAATTGGTGAAATATAGAATGGAGGTCGGACTAGTATAAAATATTACTCTCTGAACCCACTGGCATACCAGATAGTATTTTCAGGAGGCCACAACCCCGAGGTCCGTGAGGTAGATCTTTGACATTGTGAGTAAAAAATTCAAAGTTACTAAGTTTAGATTGTAAACGTTCGTGTTTTCTTGTAGACATTCGTAATGTATCTTATCCATAGATACAACTTAGTAGCATGACTAGGACTGCAGATGAGATTTTCTGTAGAATGTCCTCATAAATGATCAAGAAAATCTATGGCATAATACGATCTGTAATATGTATAGTATCTCATAATAGTATCTCATAATACGATAATAAGAATATTACCTTGTTAAATGTACTGAATTGAATGGTATTTTTTAAAATCTTGATATGGAGATTGTGTAGTAAGCTAACTTAGTAATAAAACATTACACTTCCTAGTTATAACTATTCGAATGTGTGTGTGTGTGTGTGTGTGTGTGTGTGTGTGTGTGTGTGTGTGTGTGTGTGTGTGTGTGTGTGTGTGTGTGTGTGTGTGTGTGTGATCTGTGTGTGGGTTATTGAAGACTGAACTGTATTTCTTAAACCAGGACAACAAATTAATTACATTTCTGATTAATATTTAATATGCATATGCATAAATGTTGCCTGCGCCCATATTTTAGATTTGATTAATTCTGTATGTTGTGTAATGCGTAGATAAATTTATAGTGATAAATAAATTTCTAAATTTCTTATTTTTAGCTACTTTTCTTCAGAAGAAAAAACCAGGTTGGCTGCAGTGGGGGGAGGGGTTCTTGCATAATAAATAGCATAATAAATAAATAAATAATAAATAAAAGGAACCTTTGAAACGGTGATGGTCTACCACGGTATATTGCAATATGACTTGTCTGTGTTAATTCGATGTATCTAGTTTTATACCACGGTATATTGCAATATGACTTGTCTGTGTTAATTCGATGTATCTAGTATTGTAATACAGTGATTACCATTGGGTAGAATGGTTGTAGGTGGTGACTGCTCTACTGGTCACACGTCTGCATTGGAGAAGTGCGGTATAGATGGAAAAATAATATAATACTCGGAAATTAAGAGGCACTTCTCGTGTCGAGAATACCTGTCACACTATGCGCGTGCGTGTGTGTGCGTGTGTGTGTGTGTGTATGTGTGTGTGTGTGTGTGTGTGTGTGTGTTGTGTGCGTGTGCATGCGTGCGTGCGTGTGTATAAAATGTATGTGTACATATTTTTATAAATATTTTGGCGTTTACAATTGGTCCATAGCTGTCCAGTTATTTAAATATATACTCAATTTATAAATACGAAATATACCATTGATTTCTTGCGACTATGTTCTTAGACATGTATAAAGATACATACGTACATACTTACAAGCGCATGTAAAATTTAAATATTATTGCACCCACAATTTATTTTAACATTTTAGAAATGCACATTTTGTTGTAATTTATTTGTTGAATTTTGTTTCTAGGTGGTGAGTTTATCATTGTGAGTCCGCCACTTTCAAATGGAGTTCTGCGTTTGGTAAACAATACAGAAGTAAACATAACATTCAGTTTAAATAATTCAAGGTGTGAATTCAAGGACATAAATCAAATCGACATTAGCATAAACACACCAGTGTACGACATTTTCCTTCCACAGTGCGTAATTGTGATAGTGAACAATTCTTGCAGAATTACTTCGGCAATTGTTTATATGTGTGGCTGCCTAGAGAATGCATGGAATTATTATTTTACAGCAAATCTCAGTGGAAGCATTAGGATGAAAGTTTCAGCTGATAATTTGAGTATCCCAAACCTGTTGGTCAATTTAACAACTTTTAAAACATCAGGTAAGTTGTTAGCTTAGCAGATTTCACAGTCTGTAAGCATATTGTGTTAACATTGTTTATGATTACAGTTAAACGTTGTGTGTGTGTTTATGTGTGCTTGTGTGTGTGTGTGGGGTGTGTGTGTGTGTGTGTGTGTGTGAGAGAGAGAGAGAGAGAGAGAGAGAGAGAGAGAGAGAGAGAGAGAGAGAGAGAGAGAGAGAGAGAGAGAGAGAGAGAGAGAGAGAGAGAGATTTCACCAAAAGGGCAAAGCACGTTAATATTTTATGTTTCCATTTTATGTATTGAATAATATTTAGGTGCGCTGAGATATATAAGTTTTCTATTCACTACGAAAATTAAATTTTACGCTAAAATAACTTTTCCGTTTGAACATTTTGATATATTTCTTTCATTATATTGCTTTTGAAAATGTAATAATTGGCTTTAATGTAAACGGCAATTAGTGTAGTCAGATTATTATCTATAAATCCTTAACGTGTTTGGAAAAGTGCACTTTTTTGTTTTAATTCATATATTCATTCTAGACTTGTCAACAAATGGGGCGAAATTAGCAATTATTTACTTAGCATGTCATATTTGCATAATATGTGTTCTGCAAAAAAAAATAGAAGTTAATAATAATTATTGCAATAAAGTTATTAAATCACAATCAAATATACATAATTGATAAATAAGAAGCAAACTTAAGTTTCCGGTTCATCACAACATATCCATTCTATCTTACATTCCATTCCACAATAGTATTTATTAGCCCGATTCACAGACACAAGATAAAAATGCAGTATATCAAACAATGTCGCATTTTTTAAAGCAAACTACATGTGAACAGCTTAGTTCAACACTTGTAGGAATAAAAGTCAACTCACATAGTTCATATCTACATGAAACCAATTATGTCATATCAATACCAACATTGCATGCACTTGTATATCATAACCATTGGATAATTTAAAAAAATCTTCTCACTCAGTTTGCATTTACATCCGCAATCTAGAATATTCTTGTCTCGATCTGTTTATTTCGAACTCATACTTTCAAAAATACCACCATAAATATTGCCCAGGGTCGGGCTACTCGAACAATTTAACAATTTATATAAAAAGTAAATTTAAAATAGTAAGAGGTAAATGTACTCTGTCACATATAGTATTAGTAAAGTTTTGGTACTCTAGTCCTGTGGCTTCGACTTGTTTCCTTGTGTCCAATTAATGTCTAGTAATTATGTTGCTTCTTCCTCATCCTGGTACCTTATTAGTGGGAGAGGGGGTGGGCCACAAGTGTTTTATAGGAAAATTATACTACCCCTCCAGAGGTGGTGATAGCCTATAAGTCATGGATTGTGTATATCAATTTGAGTACTAATACAACTACTACTAACTACAACTAAACAACAACAATAACAACAACAACAACAACTACTACTACTACTACTACTACTACTACTACTACTTAGTAGTAGTAGTAGTAGTAGTAGTATTGTACTTTTATTATTATGTTCAATCCAAAAATGTTTGTGTGCGGATATGTTTTATATTTAAATATGTGTGGATTGAAGCATGGGTGTGTATATTAAGTATACTTTAGGAATATGTTATTAAATATATCTTAATAAAATAACAGATGAAATGAAAGTGTAAATGTGCATTTCAAATATATTCTTCTTGAGTGCACATAAACATCTGCATCATTTTATCATTATTGACTTATTGTACTGCTTACAAGAATTTAACCGGTGAATGTATTGTGTACCGATACAGCTGATTTCACAGTTTCTAGTGACGTCAAGAGGGCAATGGCAACACATAATCTATATCACTACCTCCTTCTGCCTGTGGGTATTTCAGCTGGTGTGGTTATCATCACACTTACTGCTGGTCTCATTCATTTCTGCACATTCAAATGTGGTAATATTAATCAACTGTTTTATTTAAAGTCCATTTATTCATCTTCTGTATACTTTGGGTATAATAAAAAGAAACATTTAATTTGCTGTTCAATGTAATAACGAAATTATTGTTTGTATGACATTATGTCTACAGTATATTTCAGTATTTACAAATGTATAATTAGTGGTATTTTATTAATAAACATTATGAATACTTCAATATGTATATGTAAATATAATTATACAATGACGCCATCACTACTTATATTATTATGGTTATTATTAATGGTTAATCGTTCATAACTACAAATGATGAGAAATTATATTTATGTTATTAATAATTCTCCAGCGGACACCACTCGTCTCTCACTTGGCGGATAAACGAGCGCTTTAAACGTGTTCTCTCTTCCACTACATTAAAGACAACATTTATTGTTATACAATATTTCCACAGTTGGAAAACTTCTTACTAAAGGAGAAGGCAAATCTGTCTTTTATATATATATATATATATATATATATATATATATATATATATATATATATATATATATTTAGCGAGCCCCCTCCCACCCATTTTCCTCTCCAGCATAAGGTTATCAATGTGTTATAAGGTCAATATTTTTAACAATAATCTTTTAATTCAATAATCAAATTACATATGACAAATCCATTGCAAAAGATTACTTGACGTCAATTATCTCAATAAAATCAAGTTCAAATAATTAATTGGAGATATTCTCTTTGTTGTCTGTGCATTAATTTAATTGGAGATATTCTCTTTGTTGTCTGTGCATTAATAACACAGTCTATATGCTAAAATACAATTCATCAATACTGTCAATACAAATCGCAGGATAGTTCTTACCAGAGAACAGAAATGGAGTTATTAGAGATAAGTAATAAAACCACTACGAAATCTTGTATAGACACTTTATAAATCCATTCTTTCTTACATTCAGTCTCAACATACCGTTTTCTGAAACAGTATTTACTAGCCTAATACACACACACTCTCACACACACACACACACACACACACACACACACACACACACACACACACACACACACACACACACACACACACACACACACACACTGTCCATTCTCTCTCTCAGTCAGTCAGTTTAATTCACAACCAAGCTAAATGTCACTTTCAAAACCGGACCTTCTTCTCGCCACTTCAAATTCACGGTGATTGGAGAATACATTTTTTTTTTACAGCAAGTAACTCTTTAATTTCAGTCCATTGGTTGCTCTCGTCCTAGTAAATCATAATCAATGGATAATAAAGACTACTCATTCAGTTTGCATTAGGTCAGCAATCTAGAATATTCCTTGCATATCCTATTTGTGTCTTTCTACAGAAATAATTTAGATAATGCATATATAGATTATTTTATACACATGCACATATTTTGTAATTGAATAAGTACAATTTTATTTATTTGTTCAGATAAAGCACAAAACGGCATGCAGATTGAGCAGCGGGAATACGAGATGAATAATTTATCCAATGAGGAATTACGAGGATGCGTATCTCTCGAATGTGTGAAAAGAAAGATGAATCAACCTGACGACAACAGCTGTAACGTTAGATGTAGTCGCAATAAACCGACTGAAAACTGTCAAAATGTAGAGAAAGAAAAACCGGGAAAATGCTTGACCCCTGGTTATATGAGCGCTGTCCCTTATCCGGAATGGCAAAAGGACGATAATCATCAGATTGACTCAGAATGGCAAAAGGACGATAATCATCAGATTGACGCAGAATGGCAAAAGGACGATAATCATCAGATTGACGCGGAATGGCAAAAGGACGATAATCATCAGATTGACGCAGAATGGCAAAAGGATGATAATCATCAGATTGACGCAGAATGGCAAAAGGACGATAATCATCAGACTGACGCGGAATGGCAAAAGGACGATAACCATCAGAGTGAAGCGGAATGGCAAAAAGATGCTAATCATCAGATTGACAAACATCCAATTTCACAGCAAATCGTCAGAAAAGCGAGTTATGATCATTTGAACAATTTGTAGTATAATAAATATTCTACAGATGATGCGGTACTGCTTGCATTGCTTTTAAAAGTTTCATTCTAATTTGTTGTTAGACAGCAGAATGCATTTTGCAGAGTCACTGTATTCCAAATTATATTGTTATATACAATTCATTAACTGAAAATAATTATGTTGCATCATATTTGTATAAATACACGCGACGTGTGGCGTAATACTAATGAATTTTCGAAATTGTAACTGTGGTATTATTTTTAGTAATTCTTTATGTGGATGACGTGCACGAATAGTGGTTTATTCTTATCATACTTATGTACTTTTATACTTATGTACTTTTTCATTACTCTCGAAGGTAATCAAATTTCAATCTCTGAGAAATTCTGAGGAAATGTTTTCAGTATTCCGGGAATGTTTATTATAGTAGTTATTTTAAGACAAATTATGAAATTAAAAAAGTTAAATTAAAACAAATTACCTCTATTGAATATTGTTAGCATTTCTCATTCTAATATTCAATGTTTAATGTTACGTTTCCAGTATTTATAGACCCTGCCTAGGATTTTAAGGACTTTAAAATGATTAGATTTAATTAATTCCTTCTCTCCATCCTAAAAAGACTGGTTGCTCAAATTATCATTCGACTAAACTCAAAAATGTGTCTTTGTAGTGAAGACGACAGATTTACGAACTGACAACTTGCCTACAAAAGCTGGCTTGGAGTCGTTAAATTCCTCTTAATTAATATGCATTCATTACGTCATTCAGCTCAGTCAGCCCCCATCCAAACCACGTGATTAGTTAGGTCTATTATGCATAGAAATTTACTACGAAGAGGTTTAACAATTAAAAATAAGATTTAATAAGATTTAACAATTAACAAGATAATTAAATTCGAGCGTGAAGTCTAATTCTACTCGTGGCAAATAAACGAGTGCTATTAATTTCAAAGTCAATTGTTCTTGGTTTGCGAAGTATTGCTCAATAGTTCAATTGATTGAGATCGTTTAGATCTACTTAGCTTCTTCATGACGCCTCGTGGTTTCCAAACCAGTCCACCTCACTTCAATCACTGCCAGCCAATGCACATAGCATATGTAGATAACTGTCTCTCAGTTATTGCGCCGGACGACGAATGTAAGCCTAGACAAAGGGGTATGTAGACCTGCGCGCCAACGCACGTTCCCAGTAATGACGGTAGGAATAGGAGGTAAAAGCAGAAGCTAGAGCAAAAACTGAAATTGAAACTGAAGTCGAAACCCGACCTGGAGACAAAGGATGTTTCCATGATCATTCTGCGTTTTGGGTTCGCCAACCTAAGCACGTTTTCACATTTAAATGCACTGAGTTAGAATCTTTGACTAGCACGTTGTTTACAATTTATATTTAAAGATATAAAGTGATTTTTCATGTATGTTATATTTAACAGTACATGACGTACGAATTACCAAATATTTACAACATTAAAATTTAGAATTCATACAAAGGAACAATTCGAAACAAGCAAAGCGCTTCACAATTTAGCATTAAAATTACACGCAACAATATGAATTACAAGGAAAATTCGCGTCGTGCACAGACGCTTCTGGCACTAGTGAATTTAAGATTATATAAATTAAAGTTACAATGGAAAAAGAGTTACAATGATTTATATACAATAACTTATAGGTTTTGTCATTTATAAGCGAACCACGTGCTTAGGCTAAAAGTAGCAATAAATGGCACAAAATTACATACATTGATTCAAATGCAAAATACAATTAATAAATGCAATAACATTTGCAAGAAGTAGACGTGTTACCTTTCAAAGCAAATAAAGCGACGGGTTTCCTCTATCGTGACTCAACGCATGCGGTGGACAGGTAGACGATTACTTGTTGTCGCTGCCGGTTCTAGTTTCGGAGTGAAGAATTTACCGCGCGATACTGTATTTATCAAAACTGCATAGAACGCGTCACGTGATGGATCACGTGGTATGTGGTCGGTTCGAGAAACTGGACAATGGCCTAAAGTTATATAACATCCTGACCTCCTTGCTAGAAGCTTCTCGATACTGGGGTATCATGGGAGAGCTTTAACAAAGGTCCTTTTCAAAATTTGATTTTTGAAAAACAGCAATTGGGTTAAGAGGTCGTGACACAGAATTTGTCAGACTCTGTAACATTTACAATGCTGATGAGTTTAGCCTAGATAAATATGTACTGAACGTGTTAACGTGTTTCTCTTATGTCCTAAGCAACGCATTGGGTTCGTTAATTTAGAACATTTCATTAACAATACTAAATGATTTACTAAAAGTGCACAAATACATAATTCTGATTCTGGACATGTACATGACCAATTCTACTACTTGATAATGAAAGTTTCACATATTTTTCGTGGATTGTCATATATGCTGATAATATCTATATAGTTTGGAGTTAATAAAGCAAATATAATAATTCTAAATATTGAAACCAACTACATTGAAAAGTGGTCGGTGCTAAAATTCTGTTAGTATATTATTATAGTGTCTAAAACGCACTATTTATACTAAATCCATATTCTTACACTTCTTTATGGCAAATATACGTTGTAAAACAAAATACAACTAAGAAAATGATTATGATAAAAGGACAGTTTAAAACTTTGTTAACTGTGCATTAATTTAATTGGAGATATTCTCTTTGTTGTCTGTGCATTAATTTAATTGGAGATATTCTCTTTGTTGTCTGTGCATTAATTTAATTGGAGATATCCTCTTTGTTGTATGTGCATTAATTTAATTGGATACATTCTCTTTGTTGTCTGTGCATTAATTTAATTGGTGAAATTCTCTTTGTTGTGTGAGCATTAATTTAATTGGAGATATTCTCTTCGAATATCTCAGAGCACGGCAAGCGCTCAGTTTCTGTCCTCCAGTGTTTCTGAGCGAGGTTATCTGTGTTTGAATTGGGACTAATTAAGATACGAAAATTCATAATCTCGTTCCACCCAACAAAGTGATGGAGCGTACAGTTTTGTATTGATTATTTAGTTAGAATTGAAGTTCTACTGCTAATTGATATTTAAGATGTTTGGAATGTTAGTAGATATCTCTGTGAAATGTGTCCTATCCTATTAAAATAGCATTGTATAATTAAAAGCAAAACGCACGTCTTTGCACCTCAATTTGACATTTAATCACATGGTCCATCTTTGAATACATAAAAGGAAATTTTAAAAAAATATATATATTTTTCGTATTATGTCTTATTTCTAAATATAAACACATAACTTCCCTTTTCACGAATAATGTACGTAAAAGTCCTGAACGACATTTTATGTACAATGAATGTTTCAATGTAAAATGGAATAAAATAAAAATGGATAAATAGTTACTACTTAAGTTGGTTGTAACGCATGTTAACAATTTATTCACGATCACTGTTTATCTTTTGCACATGTCTGTATGCATGGTCTTATATTAAATATAACAAAGTCTTAATTTGTACTTTTTTTTATCAAATAAAAATCGTTATTTCATTCATCAAACACTTGCTCATTTTAACAAAGTCTGTGAGTTATTGCGTTGTACGGAAGCGAGTGTGTGTGTGTGTGTGTGTGTGTGTGTGTGTGTGTGTGTGTGTGTGTGTGTGTGTGTGTGTGTGTGTGTGTGTGTGTGTGTGTGTGTGTGTGTGTGAGAGAGAGAGAGAGAGAGAGAGAGAGAGAGAGAGAGAGAGAGAGAGAGAATGAGAGAGAGACAGACAGACAGACAGACAGACAGAGAAAGAGAGAGAGAACGTAGATCTGCTTCTGGATCGATTGATCTAGTGGGCAAGACAATGAACTGATCATATTGCGTGGTTAATATATTCCTGTCTAATATATTCATGTGACCTGTGAGTGGAGTGAATGCGACAAACACTCCACCATTTACAGCTATATGTTTGTGTATATGTTTACCACAGTCTCAAACGTAATCGGAAATGTTGCTGTTATAAGTTCAACAACTCTCTTCTGGATAACCATTAGACTTTGGTGTTGTACTGTATATAAGAATGCTTTCTTTGCTGGCACACTTTGTGAATATAATGGTAACTCGTCACGTGACCGGAGTTCATTATGAAGGGATACGTCAACAGCAACAACAACGCTAACGTCAATAGTGAGGAGGTCAGGAGGTTGAACAACCCGGGCGCATGTACACATTGCGTATAGATCTGGTGTGTTACTAGCCTGGGCTCTGTAAGATACCCCCCTCACCATAACATCAGGAATGGCTTCAACAACATCAACGCCACTGCCAGGAACAACAACAACAACTCCAACCCACGGATTACCGAGTTTGGAGTCCGCCTTGCCGGCCTGACATGTTTTAGCAACGGATGCACACAGCAGAAAGGCAACTCCCCCTCCCTCTCCTCCCACTCCCCCTCCTTTCCCTCCCCAAACGCGAAAGCGGCGGAAGACGTGGTGTTGAAGTGAGATCTTAAGTTAATGTTGCTTTATAAGGAGTACATTACTGTACTGCAGATATTAATCACGGATGATTGGATGTATTCATGTGAATCATTGCTTACTTTGTCATATGTTTAATATTAAATTAATGTGAACTATTGTCTTATTATGTGAATTATAATTACTATACCATATTTCTTCAGACTATACACATTTAATTATACACCATAGAAGTCTCAAAACTGTTTTAGTAGTAGTAGTAGTAGTAGTACTAATAGTTTCAAAGAAATTGAATATGTTGAATTTAATAGTGGTCATCTTTGTTTACAACGTATATTGAAACGACTACACAGTAATGCAAAGACAACAAAATATTTTTCTAAGGCTCAATTTCAATATGATTCAAACTGTAAAGATTACTTGAGGTAACCAAATTCTCTGTAGGTAGGATAACTATCAGTCTGTTTTGACTATTCGTATAAACAAAGCAATTACAGTCAATTATTTGCTTTAATAAAATGACCGAAATATTCCATTTTACATGGAATCGTCATTGCGTTTTGAGTTATGAATATTGCAATTTGTCCTAAAGAGAGAATATGTGCTCTCATGCTTAGCATAAATTTAGGATGAAATAATATTTGTAAATATTAACGTTAACATTAACTTATGTCTGCTTGACGAACACAGAGTGACGAACGTAAACACGCTAATTTTTTTACAGTTATATAACAATGATGATATGATTTGCTTTTACTTGGAATATCGATTATTAAATTTAAAATATAACAGGTACGTAAAGCTGTTCATTGTCCAATACGCACTTTAGTTATCATAACATGGTATTGATGAAACGTTTTTTTTTTCTTAATAAATTTATAAACCTCAGAGTGCGTGCGTGAACAAAACTCACATCTATTACAGAATGCCCAAACTGAATGTGAAGTAAACGTGGTACTTCGTATTGCAAAACATATCACTGTGTATGCATGTTTAATTATACAATAATAATGTGCCAACAAACGTAGACTTGTTTAAAATACAAAATAACATTAGAATGTATTTCGTTTTATCCACTATGTCATCACCGCTATTAATTTCAATGTGAGATGAATGTTTAAAAAAATCATTCGCAACTCGTTCACAGTGAGTAATTATTGCAGCAATTGTTCCGAGTTTTCAAAGAGACATGTAGAATCAGTCATATATATATTCATTCATTAAAATATTGCCAGAACTCAGTGACGTCATCTAAACATAATGGTTTTCGCATTACTGTTTGCAACGGAAATTGATTCTTCACAAATCTCTTGATAATCATGGTCATTCAATGTTCGCTTTGGTGGGTTAGAAGAAGTAGGGGTTAAATATTCAATGTCAATTTGATTTTCTGACTTTCGTCTCGTCATATGATGACGGTTGCTTATAGGTACCTTGATTTTCATCTCTAGCGTGACTTCAGAGTCACTGCATTGATAATTAACGTTGCAGTCCTCCTCATTGAGATTTCCAATCTGTCTTTCTTGAGAGTCTGGAGATAAAGTCATTTCATTCCTGTCCTGGGGGTACTTATAGGATCTGAGTTCCGGTGTCTGGAGCTGTGGGTATCGTGCTGCATCTGTTTCGTAAATAAAACATTTATTTTTAATGGAGTACATTAGTATATAAACAACATATAACCTTGACTGTATTACAGTATTAAGTAAATAAATACTTATTTGATTGATTTATTTATATAAGTAAATAATAAAAATATTTTGATTGATTTACTACAGTAAATAAAGCTATCTATCGTTAATTAATAAATCATATCTTTTAATCAAGTGCATGTTACGTATTTGCATGTAATTTAATGAAAAAATTAAACATAAATAATGATTAATACTACGGAAGTATTACAGTGTAAACATAATTTAAAATGAATAATAAAATACAAATAAATTCAGAAGAAGATTATTTCATTATTTTCTGTAATCGTCTTTCATTAATAGAATGGTTATAGTAATATGTATTCAAAAGATCTGTATTTATCTTTGGTTTAGAAAGATTATGTAAAATGTTTTCGTTTATGTACACAGAGTGCGATAGCGACTAAGATAAACTTTCACGGCAGTTTTGAATGTCATTCATAGCTTTGTCAGATACAGAACACATAGAGTGCATCTTAAATGATTAATTATCCCCTTTAAAGGAGAAATGTGGTAAAGGAAGAAATTAATACTAGTAATAGTTGAAACGGTAGGGAGATAAGTGCCTGTATAACGGCACAAGAAATGGGATAATAAATATCATTGCAGGAAACTGTAAGTTGAGACTGGAATGTAAAAAGAAATGAGTTATAAAGTGATAAACTGGAAGCATAGCATTTGTTCTCTGATTATAATTTGCAGAGACTAGTAGCCCTTTTTTTTTCATTTCAAAATGTGATTTGAACCTCCTGGTTTACTGCTTATATACCACTACGACTGACATTGATGAGAAGTTGTTGGAAATCACTGCATTTATTGTTCTGCATAAAGGAGTTGACACAGTGAAAATAAACATCAGATTAACTGAGAGAATGAGAAACACATCAGTGTTTTTTACAACTTGTGAGTGAAGCACGCGGGCTGACAAAATAACAGCTGTCAATAAAGCGTGTGTCTTTGTTTAAAAAATCAAAGCAGAAAGACTATTTATAAGAAATATCCTGCAATTTGTATTGACTCATTTGTTGATTTGTATTTTTAAGATATAGGCTGATTATACATAAAGTTATTCGATTGTGGTTTCATGGAAAAATTGATGTCAAGTAATCTAATTCATTGTATTTTGTCATATGTATATTTGATTGTTGATTAAACACTTTTTGTTAAGTTTATTGACCTTCTTACAATTATTGATACCATTATGTTGGAGAAGAAAGTGGGTAGATGCGGGCTTGCTAAATATAGATTAAGGAATATTTGTCTTCTCCTTAAGTAAGAAGATTTTCATCTATGGAATAAATGTATGACCGTAAAAGTTTACCTTTAATGTTGTGGAAGACAGAAAACATTTAGAGTGCCAGTATATCCACCAAGAGAGAAAAAGAAACAAGTGGTGTATACAGTGACTACTGTGCTCTACTGGATTATGTTCGTGTGTGAATCTGGCGTCATCAATGTATAGAATAACGTGTTGCTGTAAGTTCATTCCTCTAAATTTCATTTGAGAAACAAATGTGGTGGAGATTCGTGGCCTTAACTTGGTCTCGAAATTTCATAAATATTATTTTGAATGTTTCTTGAGGTGTGTTGAGTAAATGCACATGAAACATTCTTCCTAATGCTTGATAGTGCATGTGAAATTCGGACGACTCCCTAAGGGTGTGCTTGGAGAGTTCTTCAAAGATGCTGGAACAGTTGTGTAACGCTCTTCTAGAAAGGACATGTGTGACATCATCTAAGTATGAAAGGCAGGGATTTCTTGGAAATCACGTGATTGTGAAGCACGTGCCAGCCACTGCTGCTATGTTTGAACAGGTTATGTACATTGACTTTAAATATTTCTCTGAATCTATTCTCTCATTTATGTGATGATATCCACGAACCTGATTATATATTATGTTAACTGACTGCTTGTGTCCATGCTAGGATAAACTGAATGCTTGAATAGCATTAATTAAACATTGTTGTGAAATTAAGTAAATGTCAGTGCTCTTTGATTTTATTCATATGTTGTATATTTGATTGTGGATTTAATAATTTTATTGTTATACATTTACTGACATTCTTACACATACTGGTAACCATATGTTGGAGAAGAAAGTGGGTTGAAGGGGGCTCGCTAAATATAGATTAAAGACGGATTTGTCTTCTCCTAAAGTAAGTGGTTTTCCATCTATGGGAATATTGTGTGACGGAAAATGTTTGTCTTAACTTTGTAGAAGAGTGAAAACGTTTACAGCGCCTACATATGCGCCAATTGAGAGAGGCGTGTGATGTATTTTGGAGAATTATTAATAACATTTACTAATCTTATCACTTGTAACTTGTTATCGGTAATTAAATAATATTCATAACCAATATAATTAGTGTGTCGTAGGCGTCACAAAATATTTGTCTTTGGGATTGTGTGGGGTGAGTGGAAGTGAGTAGGTGGATGAGGATGATGGTGAGGATGAGAGCGAGAGAGAAGAAACGAGAAATATAGAGAGAGGGATGTTTACCTTTCATATGTAGTTTTCTGACTATGACGCAGATAACAATCGCCATACAAATTATAATGAATATTACAGCTCCCAATACGTAGATTACTTTACTAATCAGCTGATTTTCCTTTTCGTTGCTTGTCAAAACCGTTTGGACTGCAGTTGCTAGAATAATCATATTGGTATACACAATATTAGATTTTAAATTAATTATGATGTTAAATACATTTCGGTATCAAAGCAAATGGAAACAATGCATGTAATATGTTAGAAGTAACTGAAATGGTAGGCTATATCAAATGCATACGTGTGTGTGTGTGTGTGTGTGTGTGTGTGTGTGTGTGTGCGTGCGTGTGTTTGTACATATATAATTAATCTCTCTTTCTCTCTCTGTCCATTCTTCTCTCTAAATATATATATATATATATATTTGTTGAAATATATTACATATATATATATATATATATATATATATATAATTGTGTTCGATTTGTAGATAGAAGTGATCGCCTGGTCATAGCAACAAATAATCATATTTTAAGCATTTTATCAAACAAATATTCTCACTCATCGAAAGCGTGTTCCTTTCAGTTGATGGACCGTATTTCTCTGTAGATGGGCCGTATTTCTCCGTAGATGGGCCGTATTTCTCCGTAGATGGGCCGTATTTTTCCGTAGATGGGCCTTCAATCGCAATAGAAGAGCATCGTTCTTCTGATGTCATGCGTGTTCGCTCACTTATGAAAATAGTTTCCTCTGTGATTTTCTTTTCTTCAGATGTTGTAAAATAGGTAACAGTTGTTTCGTCAGCTGATGGTGATGTATATTCTGGTGGATAATTTGATGTTGATTTCCCTGTAATAAAACGTGTATTTAAATAATAAGTACAGATCATGTTGAAAGGTATTTCATGAGACTGCTATCCTTTGTCAGAATCGCTAATTGCTATTTTTACTGTTTAAAACGGTGGGCATACTATTGTAGCGTGTATTTATTTTTGTACTTAATTTTCTTGCGACCTTTGCATTTTTCCTGCACCAGCATTATACATTAAAAATGGCCAGGATAGCCTTAGAGATAAGACATCTTAGAGAAATAAAGATTTATGAAGAAACAATATTGAATGTATGTGTACATTTGTCTGTGATTGTAGAAGGAATGGAATAATTTTGGTTATTTATTAATACAAGGTAGTGTTTTGCCAATATAGCTCTATGTCTTCGCAGCTCTACATATTAAATATTTTATGATATAAATGTATAATAATTCTTACGCTAATTTGAAACTAAATACTGCAATCGTTTTATTAAGAACTAGCGTGGAGTTTGACATACTTCCTGTAATCCTTCGTGTAAAACTGTTGAAACTTTAAGCTGTATTTTAGACATTAAGATGTTAATAATCATTGTTAGAAAGGAAGCGAGATGCGATGAAAAAAGCAGCCTTCAATCTGCTTTATAATTTTATCTGTGGAAATTATTACATCTTAAGAAACTTAATGATTTCCCTATTGTACATTAAACAATCGTGAATAGTATGCTAGCGGATCAGTCTGTGCAAGACTCTGAACTTTATTTTATGTATGCTGACAGAATTGTGTCATTTAATGGGAGTGCTTAAATCACAATTTAAAATCCGTATTCTATTGCTTTAATAAATTTATGTTAATTTTGAGTCGTTTGTTTTATGTTAGTTGCTGATTGTTAATCGCAACTATTGTTAGTGATTTATTTGTAGAGTGTGAATCGAAACTGTTGTCTTTATCACTGTATTGTTTTTTCTAACTCTTTGTCTACCCCAAGTTGCGGAGCAAACGCCTTAAAAAGGGGGAGGGGCGATCTAAAACGCCATTATTCGTCGTAGGAAACGATGAAAGGAAATAACTATGAAACTGTGCGATAGGAAGCTGTAAATTGAAAATGTATCCGGTAGAAATTCGGAAAAAAAGAAGTTTGCTAATTACTATAGATGATACTTCTGGTCCTCGTTCACACATTTAAATATTATAATTTGCTAAATTACCAAATGTAATTATTTTAAAATTAACATATTTATTATTGTTCCATAATATTGGTCAAAATATTTGAATAATGCAAATTCAGTCAATCGAGTTCAGATGAATCTTTTTTGTTTACATAATTAATTCAGGTGGATATATCATATATATTTAAATTATTACTTGGAATATGTCATACTATCTCGACGACAATTGCACATTCACAAAACAAGCCCAAGAATAGTTAGATATGTATTTCAACATATTCAGAAGAAAGTTCTGATTTGATTAATATTTTAGCAGATCTCATTCCTTTAGTGATTGCTTCGTGGAAGGAAATAAAGTTTAATTTATCATATGAAAGGCACCTTCTACATACAAATGGGAAATACATTATACATTGTTCGTTTGCTCAAAGAATATTTACTACATTAAAACATTAAAGTTCATTTCCCTTAAATATATAACACGTTTCAAATGATCGCCTACATTTTGAATTAATTATTTTCAGCACTTTATTTTCAAATCTGAAAGATTCCCAATTCTGCTATATACATTAAGATATGTGAGGAGTGCTTTGTAAGTCTACTTAAGTATTCTTCGTAATCCATGATATATAAAACACTTTATTTAGTAAATATTCTTCTTTATCTGGAAAGACATACACTCCCTACAAACTGGATATTTAAAAATATTAAAATGCATATGACCATTTAAACTAATGCTCATACTATAATACGAATACACCGAACGTTAGTGTGGACAATAGCAATCTGATTAATTGAAATGCGAATACACCGAACTTTAAGTAATTAATTAATATTAAATTACTTCCCTTTCATTTATAGTGAATATGCTTAGTTTCAATAGCCCAAACTTTAAATTACTTCCCTTATATTTATAGTGAATATGCTTAGTTTCAATAGCCCAAACTTTAAATTACTTCCCTTATATTTATAGTGAATATGCTTAGTTTCAATAGCCCAAACTTTAAATTACTTCCCTTATATTTATAGTGAATATGCTTAGTTTCAATAGCCCAAACTTTAAATTACTTCCCTTATATTTATAGTGAATATGCTTAGTTTCAATAACCCAAACTTTAAATTACTCCCCTTATATTTATAGTGAATATGCTTAGTTTCAATAGCCCAAACTTTAAATTACTTCCTTTATATTTATAGTGAATATGCTTAGTTTCAATAGCCCAAACTTTAAATTCTACGTCGAGTACCAAATAGTTAAATGACCTGTTAACTATGCGAATTTCATCATCATCACTACTTACCAAATGTGACCATGAGTAACATTGTAATTATCTTTAAAACATGAATAATGTTGTTGCTAGTGTGTTTACAGTATTTATTTGAGTTCTATACTCACCATCATAAATAATCTTTCCGGAAAGTTAATTTCTAAGAATTCAATTTTAAAAGTCTGTTATTCAAAACCAACCTGTTACATTAAGAGTAAAATTCATTGCTGATGGTGTCATATGTGTGGATAGTTTCCAGTATTTTGGTTCAGATCTGTCTACTTTCTTTATTAACATGTACGTGGAATTTGTTAGACAAGTGCACGTCATGTTTTGGTGAAATGATCCCCGACATAAAGTTGATTTCATCGTAATTTCACAAAGAGGTGCCCAGATGCTCCCTTCACGATCAGTTCTAGCTTCGACTGTAAATTTAATTTCGCTAGATGTGTTACACGTTTCATTTCTAAAACTAAACGTGATGTTAAGGATTGAATGTTCTTCCAACGTCAGTACTCCGGACTTCAAAACTGGTTTATCCAAAGAAAGTGTTCCACCTGTAAAACAAGGCAAATGTACCTATCACACACAATATACAATTCATCCCCCCCCCTAAAAAAAATATGTTCCACCTGTAAAACTATGCAAATATATATATATATATATATATATATATATATATGGAGTAATATTTATAATCAGTTACATTAAAGTAAACCATTTCAAAGTATAACATTAATTACAAATGATTGGCCACACTAAATAATTTTGGTCAATCTCGTCCCTTTCTTGATCCTTAAAGTAAAAGTATAAAAGGTTATTCTGCACATGTAACACTAATTAGCTGTGGTTTTCACCTATGAAAATATATAAGGCAGATTTGGAACAAATTATTATTATTTTCTAACTTTTCCTGTACCGAGTGACCTGTGAAGACATTAGTGCCAAAAGCAATAATGCTATCGACAGTGCTAATGTACTGCAGTGGAAAAACACAGTTCTGTTGAGCAGCCAGTCAAGTTACACTGGATAGAGTATACTTGATTATGTACCACAAACAGGGCATCTTTCGTGCCATCGTCTCAACGGATAAAATAACTATTTGTTGATAAAACACCTTTATCACACTTCGATACACATCAGAACAGTAACACCTACTAGAAACAGTAATGTTTATGGTAATGAATATAAGAACAATGCAGAAAACTGTCCTACACACACGTACTGATTAAAAAATATCGGCGTTTAAATGATCTATGACTGTGTCGCAATGAGAAAGTCGATACGGCTCAATGTGTTGTTGGAAATAAATATGTTCGCGAATATTTCTCCAACCACAAAACAAAAATGGATTAAATGTAAAGTTTTAGAGCATGAATTTATTTCTAACATATCACCATTAGTGTAACTCACCAGGTGTTTATGTGTTAATTCTGTTAAGTCCACTTGTGGGATAAGGGAATTAACTCAAGGTGGCATATCTATATATTACGTCTCGATACTCAGAGACCTACTAACTACCTACTTCTCATACTGATTTTATAGCATGATTTTAACTTGGAACTAAACGACGTACATCAGTCTAGTATGGTATGTAAATAGTGTATTGTAAGTTTGCACATCGTATTGTACCTGAATAACATGGACCAAAAAACCATAAAACAAATTATTTTAATCCAGTTCAAACTGCTAAATTTTGCTTTATGCAAACAATGTTGTTACGTAGTGTTTATTGTCAGTTAACGATTGTTTTTTGTATATGAGTATAGCACTGGTGTATACGCGCGCGCGCGCGCGTGTGTGTGTGTGTGTGTGTTACCAGAATTGCAACGTGGAATAAACAACTGACTTAATTAACTTAAATAATATTTCAATCATATCACTATCGATTCTTATTTCAAATTAAATATCAATCAAAGACAACTATAGAAAATATTATTTGCTAGATTTATATATCACACAATTCGTTTGAACGGATAGTAACACTAGGAATTCCAGATAGAAGTACTAAAACACAAGATGTTAAAAAGCCAAACGAGTGAATTCCATTTGCATTCACATAAACAAGCGCATTGATGTGTCATTTGTTACAAAGATGTGGTTATGTATAAAATAAAATGTGATAAAACTAAATAATTTAGATTTTTTTTTTTTAAGGCAACATTTAACGTCAAGCAAGTAAAGTCAAAACAAATTCTAACTATTGAAATTACTCACAGGCCTGAATGGTGCTAGAGACGTTTTGCAATTGCCATAGCAAAATCAGGATGACACAGGCAGAGTATAATATTTGTAAATAACCAGAATTCATGTTGCTTCGCATGTTACCCTCCAACATGAACAGTGTTATTTAAAAATAATTTGCTTTTAACTTATAATAGTTTCACGTTCGTCTTCCTGTTGATTATTTGATTTGATAATCGACCGTTGATATATCTGCATAAGACACACATTTCAGTTATCTGTGTGATCGTTAGAATGTAAGATAAAAGGAGGCCATTTTGATAAATACATCAATTAGTATTTTATGGAATACATATTTTTTTAGAGTTGCAAGCAAGCAATTAAAAAAAATTATTTGTTTTTTAACGCGGCAGGTATTCCAGAATATTTACTTGAGAAACTGTTGCTCCAATATGGAAGGTTACTATGCGGAAGCAAGTAAACACATTTCAATTTCCACATTCTTATTGTATGAGTCTAAAAAACGCAAGTGTGCAAAAGGAAAATAATCACTGTTATTATATGGACTATAGAATAAAACATACATACTTGAAAACATGAAATTTAGCTATTGTCGAAATAATTATTGTTTGTCTTTGACTTATTTTGACTTTATCTAAGATTATACTTTTATCATTCTGTGATCTGCACGCCACTTAGTAAATAAAATTATTATTATTATAAATTAATCTTTCATAACTAATTTCAAGTGAGGAAAATATTACTTTTATTTCATTAATGATCCTCAGAGAGACACAACTCGTTTCTCACTTGGCGGATATTTGGCTTGTAAAGGTTTTCTCTATTTCACAACATACAACATTTACAGTCCCTTAAGTTTTCTGTGAGTGGAAAAAAAAAAAAAAAAAACTTACTAAAGGAGAAGACAAATCCGTCTTTAATCTATTTTTAGCGAGCCCCCATCCACCCACTTTCTCCCCCCAAATAGGATTATCAATATCAATACATTTATTAAATGAACAATCAAATGTAGATATGACAATTACAATGAAATAGATAACTTGACATCAATATTCCATGAACCCAGGTTTTGGTAACTATTGTTTACACAGTATGTCTCTACAATATATATAAGAAATATTGTAATTATATTTGGAGTCACTATAAATCGCAGGTTAGTCCTATCAGAGAATAGAAATGGAGTTATTAGATGTAGGTAGTTAAAGTCCTTTAACATGAACTTGATTAAGTGTTGTTTTCACAGTCTTTTGCTTGCCTTTGCAACAATGTCAAAATGCCCTTGTGACAACCACGTGTCTCCCGTTTCATGGGTGGAAAGCATTGATGCGTTGATTCCTCTCAACCAACCTGGTGTTCTCTTCACTGTCAGTTTCTTGAGCAGAACACAGTCACAATGATTCTCGGAACTTCACTGTACTGATGTATGATGTACTTAGCATCCTTTGTATTAGTACAGAATAAGTAAGGGTGTAGAATACTCCCTCACGCTTACACACACCAGAACGGGTATTCCCGCATTTTCCAGTTGCATGACCTATAACCAGTGAATACAAACAGGTTAACTGTAAGCTTGAGGTTTGAAACTTGAAATTCGACACTCAGGAGTCCAACTCAGACTCAAAGTCAAATAAAAAATGGTAACTCTCAAAATCAAAATGCCTTTGCTCACTGCAACATATAATTAAGGAGCAAGGCTAAGTTTCCTATTTATCACAATATAACTACAATCTGTCTCACACTCATTCTTAAATAATTTTGTGTTAATGTGTCACTTTATCTCTACATGTTTTGTTGAGAATCATGAAAACAGAACTGAACAAATATTGCCCACAGGTATATCTCAACTGGCCGGATTATGTGAAGAACTCTTGCATTCTTTGCATGGAATGTGCACTAGTCTCCCTTTCACTTTTCAGTCAGTTTTGCAGAATGAAATATTTTATTGCCACAGAGTCCAGTATAAAATCACATGATAAGGAGACAGATCTAAAACTGAGAACTTGGTCATCAACTCTAATGATGTGACGGTCACATTGAATTTATCAGCTTTAAAAAAAAAAAAAAAGCAAATTTTTGTCAGTTCAATGAATAAACTTAATAGTATGGAGTAGATTTTCCTCAGAAAAGTTATATGTTTTACATATTGTACTGGTCACTCTGCATTAAAACACAAATAAGCAAATATAATCTTCATCATAGTAAAACTAGAGTATCCTAGATTTAATTTTGGCTTGACATAATCAGTGTTTATCTCAGATATCACCTGCCCCACAATTTTTTAAAAACTAAATCATAGTGTTATATATAGAATGGAATTACCTCCCTTATACGAAAACGTACAAAAGTGAAAATCGCTTACTCACGTATTGTAGGGGGCACTTCCTTCCAGGCTTTCGCGCTAATCAGACAAAATTAGTTTCTCTAAGCAATTAACTATGTTGTTGAGGAAACAAACCTTGTGTAAAGCTGTAAAAGATGGAGAATAACCATAATTCGAATGAAAATGTGGAAGGCAAGGAACGAACATTTGTAGTAGTATTAGTACGGTAATCCTAGCAATAACACCTTGACTTCTGCAGACGACCTACAACCCAATTTACTTCGTGCAGCACCCCCACTCCCGTTTACCCACAAACAACTAGGCTCCATAGATGCAAACAGTGTACAAACTTGAGATTTTGACAATGTCTCTTCAGCCACTTCCCACCCTCTACTTCTACAGGAACAGTGCACAATTATTATTCTGTTCCTCGTGCTACTCTCGATCTTTCCGGCAGACGACATGTTCAAATTGCTTTATTGGGTCTGTGCGATCAACTCCCACCCGCGTACTTCAACAAGAAATCAAAACTTTGATTGTCACTGGCAATTTAGAACATTGAATTGCCTGCTGTGCCTTTGGTCAACCTCCATCTGTCTACTGCTGATGGTAATTTTCCTTTTTATTCTAATAGTAATACTCAATAGATTTAATTTCTTTCTCCCCAAATCTGTTTCTTGAGAAGACAAATTGATAACACTGACTACATTTATTTTTCCCAAAGAAACAACAACACTAGTGCAAATACGTTTTGATCATGAATAAAGATATTTAATGATTTTTTAAAAATAAATTTTTAAATGTGTTTTAAATCGATATGTTTGGTTATTATGAAAATATTCATATTAATCAGACAGCTGGCACATATTCACTTTTTGTAGGAAAAAATAAGTTAGATAAACTGCAAAGCAACAATTAATGAAAACTTGACTGTATATTTAATCAGATCAATAAAAAAAATCACTTTAATTTTTTTGTTTGTTTATTCAGTCAAGAATGACACATTGGCCCAATGATTGGGATTTCATTCTCAGCTGTGAGATCTCAGTAAGATAAAAATAGCTAGGTCTTTTTTTCAGCATTGAGTGGTTGAACCAAGTGTTAAACAAATTCCATGTAGATGGCTTGCAATTGGGAGCCATTTAAACACTAACAAGAATATGCTCATATCTATCAAATTTTATTCAGAGGAGAACAAATGTATTAACCTAATACTTAATGATATTAGATGATATTTAATTGCTTGCAAACTTTATTAGAAATCTTGAACTGTTTATGAAATACCATTATTTGAATATACAAGATAGTCACAATCAATTTACAAGATGAATAAATGGTCATGTTTGATACACTGTAAAAAATAAAAATCTTCAATCATGAAATTTCAGAGTTAAAATTATAACAGAAGGGTATATTCTAAATCAATAAATCACTAAGGAATGCAGTTCTTTACAATTACAGAGAATATATTTTACAAACTGTGTGCAAACATAACTCTTCATAATGTTCATTACGCAAATGCACTTGTAATATATTATAAAGTACATCTTCTGAACATCATATGCATTTGTAATATATTATAAAGTTCTTATTCGAGATATCATGTAGTCAGATAAGTGCTTAAAATGCATTTTATTAGTTACTGTATTTGAAACACAAAATATCAAGGAGTTATACTCATAGTCCATTTTTTTCCAAAGACACTGATTTAAAAGCCAATGAGATCTGGGCCATAATGAGGTCTCAAACATCACCAGAGAAGAAAATTTAACACATTCAGAAGATAAATGACAAACATGTTAAAGACAAAAATTGAAAAATGTCATTATCTCTGGAAGTGGAACTATATATGTTACAAAAATGGTTCAAATATTAAAAGAAAGAAGAAATTTGTACTATATCAAGCAAAAACAATCAATATTTGCTGACTTAAATTACAAGATTATATAGTTATTATGTAATAATTTATTAAAAATCACTTCATATTTATAAATATATAGTAAAACTTGTATCATTGCTTTATTTTGTTTGTGTTTCAAAGTTTGTTTTATAATACAAATGCTTACAATAGTTTTAAGATTATAATTCTAGCTTGTTGAGCGTCAACTACAATATAATATTAATTCAAATCACATATCTTTTTAGCCCATAATTGCAACGTGTGTTAATGAATATATTTTTTAATTATTATAATTGAGTTGATTAACTGCATTTATGAATGTAGTGAAAACATATCAAATGTTTTCTTTTTTTGTTCATTTACTAGTATGCTCAAAAAGTCAAATTAAAATTTCACAAGGTTGAACATTCAGCAAAGTGGTTTTCTTTTATTATTCATTCGGCATACCAAAACTTGAGTTATTTCTAATATAGAACATGTGTTAAGTGCTATGTACCAACTATGTACCAGTTTTGGTTGTTTTTGATTGTTATTAAAATTGTCAGTCACAGAGTTTAAATGAGGAAATATAATCTTTGTTATATTCATTTTAATTAATGTTGTACTAAAGCATATAATTAGAAGTTTTACTACTAGTGCCACAATTCATCACTGCTAGTAACTTTTACTCCAGAAATAATAGGAAGAGAAAGATTTACATCTTGAACATTGTTATTCTTTTAGTGGTACTTGTATATTTTAAAGAAACAAAAAACCCCATTCTGATTATGGCCTCGTACACATATTTAGTTGTATTGGTAGGCTTGTGATTGCATTTTAATCTTTCAAAATTTTGCATTGAAGCTAAGTAATTAATTAGTAATATTATTTCTTTAATGAGCTAAACATATAGTTTCTGATTTTGGCTTATACTATTAAAAGTATTATACTAGTGGAAATTATCAATGATGTGCTATACCTACACATCAGAAATATTCACCAAAGCTTAAGCATGCATATTTTGGTTAGGTCAAATTACAAAGGCTTATACTATATAGACTACTCAAAATTAAAAACTGAATATTCATTCTTTTTGTCAGTCATCTCTTTAATTTTGGCAATACCAAACGTAACAGTTGTGATACCAAATTTCATACAAAGCCCATTATTTCTGCTAGTACTGAATATAGAAAATATTTAAATGCCCTATCCCAGCTGTAGAGCATGTGTTTTTTTTACATCATGTTCTGTACTCTGTGCTAAATATTGATAGAGCAAGTGTTCAGTGCTCTGAACCAAGAATAGCACATATGTTCATTATTCTACAACATTTGTAGAGCTTGAGTTATGTCTAATAAAAGTAATATAGAACATGTGTTAAGTGCTCTGTACCAAACATAGAACATGTTTTATGTGCTCTGTGCCACATAGAGAATATGTTCTGTGCTCTGTATCTAATATAGAATGTGGTCAGTATGCAATATAGAGCTTTCACTATCATGTGTTGTTAATCTAGGTTACCTTACACATTTATGTTGTACACTACCATGCTCTCTGTACCAAATAAAGAGCATGTGTTCTCTTAGCTCTGTACCAGGTAATATAGGACAATGTGCTCTGAACCAAACATACAGTACAGTTTGTGTTTTCTGTTCTGTACCTGATATAGAGCATGCGTTCCCTATTCTTTACCTAATAAGTAATATAAAGCAAGTTTTTGTGCTGTGTGCCAAACAATGAACATGTGCTTTGCAATCTTCTGAGAAAAAGGAGAAAGTGTTTATAAACAAACAGTTAAACAAATAACCAAGCAGATTAAAAAAAATTATGACATTATAAAGCATTGTCATTTTTAGCATTCACTTTTACTCGTTGAATATCAGATTTCCTTATTATTTAGTTCACTTTTTCCTGATGCATAAACATGTACTGTTTTGATATACTGAATTGGCACTGTTCTGCTATTTTTGAACTGTTTTAATGAGCTGAATTACTTCTAACTATTGACTGAACATTTAATGGTATTTTTTATGGAACTTGAAATCACTACTAACATTAAATTTACTACCTACATCTTAAATTTTACACTTTCACTCTCTGGTAAAGTAAAAGACTGCACTGTATCAACATTGTGTCATATTTTATCACTTATAGTTTTGTCAAATTATTGTATGATTTACCAACAATTACTTTTAAAGATAAATAGAGGTTAATTTTGTCACTTTGTAAGTTTTTGGCAAGCAACCCCCCCCCCTTTGTAGGACTTTTAAAATTTGGCATCTTAGTTTAGGACACCATGGTAACATAGTACTTTATTGGACACTACTAGGAGTTGCACCTATTAGAGCTCACAAAGTACCCTTTCTAAAAATAGGTAACTTTATTAGTCTTATTTTAGAAATTAAAAGAAAAATATTTACAAAACCAGCATTTTTTTCTTCAGGGAATCATGACTGTAAAATTATTGTGGCTTGAATGAGTTAATACTTGTAACAAGGTGGTAATCAGAAATACCAGCTGGATCACTAAGTGAAATTAATTTCTTTGATGCACATAATATCTTAAATCAATATTGATTAGCTGGTTAACAATTAAATTAAATAATTTTGTGTTAATGTGTCACTTTATCTCTATATGTTTTGTTGAGAATCATGAAAACAGAACTGAACAAATATTGCCCACAGGTATATCTCAGCTGGACGGATTATGTGAAGAACTCTTGCATTCTTTGCATGGAATGTGCACTCAAAATCTCCCTTTCACTTTTCAGTCATAGTTTTGCAGAATGAAATATTTTATTGCCACAGAGTCCAGTACAAAATCACATGATAAGGAGACAGATCTAAAACTGAGAACTTGATCATCAACTCTAATGATGTGACGGTCACATTGAATTTATCAGCTTTAAAAAAAAAAAAAAATAGCAAATTTTTGTCAGTTCAATGAATAAACTTAATAGTATGGAGTAGATTTTCCTCAGAAAAGTTATATGTTTTACATATTATACTGGTCACTCAGCATTAAACACAAATAAGCAAATATAATCTTCATCATAGTAAAACTAGAGTATCCTAGATTTAATTTTGGCTTGACATAATCAGTGTTTATCTCAGATATCACCAGCCCCACATTTTTTTAAAAACTAAATCATAGTGTTATATATAGAATGGAATTACCTCCCTTATACGAAAACGTACAAAAGTGAAAATCGCTTACTCACGTATTGTAGGGGGCACTTCCTTCCAGGCTTTCGCGCTAATCAGACAAAATTAGTTTCTCTAAGCAATTAACTATGTTGTTGAGGAAACAAACCTTGTGTAAAGCTGTAAAAGATGGAGAATAACCGTAATTCGAATGAAAATGTGGAAGGCAAGGTACGAACATTTGTAGTAGTATTAGTACGGTAATCCTAGCAATAACACCTTGACTTCTGCAGACGACCTACAACCCAATTTACTTCGTGCAACACCCCCACTCCCGTTTACCCACAAAAAACTAAGCTCCATAGCTGCAAACAGTGTAAAACTTGAGATTTTGACAATATCTCTTCAGCCACCTCACACCCTCTACTTCTAGAGGAACAGTGCAAAATTATTATTCTGTTCCTCGTGCTACTCTCGATCTTTCCGGCAGACGACATGTTCAAATTGCTTTATTGCCATTTAAACACTAACAAGAATATGCACATATCTATCAAATTTTATTCAGAGGAGAACAAATGTATTAACCTAATACTTAATGATATTAGATGATATTTAATTGCTTGCAAACTTTATTAGAAATCTTGAACTGTTTATGAAATACCATTATTTGAATATACAAGATAGTCACAATCAGTTTACAAGATGAATAAATGGTCATGTTTGATACACTGTAAAAAGTAAAAATCTTCAATCATGAAATTTCAGAGTTAAAATTATAACAGAAGGGTATATTCTAAATCAATAAATCACTAAAATGCAGTTCTGTGACAGATTCTGACCAAATTCTGTGTCATGAACTCTTGGCCCAGTTCTGCAGATTCAAATTGAATTCGAATGAAGTTCCTTTGTTAGGACATTTCCCGACATACACCTGTATTCAATTAACAGAGAGAGTTCATTCTACGTTATGTAACTTTAGGACTCTGGTGTCACCTCGTGACCAGTCACGTGATGCATTCATGCATTTCAATAAATACACCGACACGCGGTAAATTCTTTATTTAGGACGCAGACCGGCCGACACACACATCCAGCTCACGAGCGCGTTAGCCGCCGAATAATTGCAGAGTCATAGGAACATAGAACAGAACTGTTGTCTTTATGCAGTATTCTACTATAAGAAGGTAATACGTCTACTTCTTACAATATTAATTGCATTCTTCTATTTATGATTTGTGTATGAATTTATGTGTGTGTTCTGTGCAGGATATTATTGCAATTCTCCTCCGAAACGTACGTGGATCGATAGAAATGACTAAAGCCTAAAAGTTTAATTGTAATTAATATAAATTAATTGTAATCTTTTAACTTTTAATTTGTAACGGAATGTTCAGTTTCCAAATCGTCAAGTAATGCCATGAACTGTCTGTGATTAAGACAGTTGTTAAATTGTATCCGAAATCGGAATGTTTTGTTTGGTAGTGTCTTTTTAAATTGTACTCCTTGAAGACAGCCACTGACTCATGTATATATTTGCTTTATATATAATAAGTAAACATATGTTTACAAGAATTAACCTGTTGAGTGTCAGGCGGAAATGCGTCAGCTGACGCCACAGTATCAGACTATTTGGATGATTACCGATAGTTGAATGGCTCAGTGTACTCAAAAATTAAAGTGACTAATTATCAATGGATTTAAAAAAATATATATATATTACTAACTATTAATTATTATAGTATAGGCATACTAATGAAAAAGTATTAATTTTAATTTATTTAAAATTCAGAAAGAAAGAAATAATTAAATGTTTTCTTATCTTTTAGTTGTACTTAGTACAATAGTAGTTTCAGCTTACTTTTTCTCTTTTAACAATGTGCTAAATAATTTAAAATCTAAAATATTCGAAAAAAATAAGTATTACAGACGTACTAAGGAATTTTTAAAGTATTATTTTTAATTTATTTCAAAGAATATTAAATGATAATAAAATGTTTTCTTATCTTTTTATTGAACTTGCAAAAGATTGATTTATTTATCTATTTACTTTTTACCAAGTCTTCTAAAAGTTTAAAAGCGAGTATATTACTAAAATTAATTTTAAAATAAGTATTATGGACACACTAAGGATTTTTCAAGTACTTATTTAAATTTATTTTGAATTCAAAACAAAGAAATGTTACAGTTTTCTTATCTTTTTCAGTTTTTGTTGAATTTGCAAACATTTTTACTCGTTTTTTTTTTTTTTTTTTTTTTACAAGTCTACTCAAACATTAAAAGCACATATAATTCATACAATTTTAAACAGATTTGTATATGTATTACAGGGATATTTTAAAAAGTATTTATTTAAATTTAATTACTGGATGTGTTGTGGTTATTATTTCAAATTCAAAAAAGAATAAAAAAATTTAAAAAGTTTTCTTACCTTTTTCTTTTGTTGAACTGCATCATCCTCGAATAAAATCAAATCAGAATACTTTCTTGTCTTGACAATTGAATATAATATAAATTAATAATTGTTTTTGTGTAAATATTTACTGTTGCCTGGTAAAGTTCCACGCTTATGAAAAGAATGAAAGTGTCACATGAAAGCCATGCATGTTTTGAGGACAACTTTTAAAAATGTTTATTATCACATGGTCACATCCAAACTTTTAGTAAGGATTGGTTGAATTTAATCTACATTTAATTAGAATCAACTACACAATAATGTTCATTAGGTAGGATCAATATGAAAGTCATAGGTCTTCATCTAGTAAATGTACTTGTGTTTTATAATATGTTATAAAGGGCATAATCAAGACATCATAATATTCAAATAAGTGTTTTAAAATGTATATTTTCTGCATTTAATTATATATCAGTGACTTTGGGCATCTTCAATAAGATGAATTAATTAAATGTTGCCAATGTCTTCCACAACTACAATAGAATGATGATGTCTGTGTTACTAGTGTCATCAGCATTATGTTAATACTATATAATAGTGATGATTAATTATATTTTATCAGTGACTTTTTATAGTAAAAAGAAGTGATTAAATATGATAAGAGGTTTTCAAAGTAGAAAATATTAAATGTTTCTAGTAACTTTATGCAAATAGATTCACTGCATTTAATGTTATTGGAGACATTTGCAGCTAAAATAGAATGGATTATATTTCACAAGAAATGTTTTGTAGCTATGGACCATTTATAAACTTTTGCCCCCCAAAATGGATATGTCACCAGAGCTTCTGACAATCAGCTAGAGTAGATTGGATTATTTGCCACCAGCAATTTTTGTATTGTATTTTAAATACAGGCTTAGGTAACAATGTTAAGTATAATTATTATTCATTATTTTAATGGTTTAATTAATTTAAAGTTTATTGTAACTTAACAGAAGATTCACTTAATCCAGATTTTCCCAGAAATCACTTCCAGAATTTCACCCTATTCTACACTTTTACAAAAAGAAAAAAAATCCCAACTATTACAGTATGTTAATTTTTAACTTTGAGATTAATGGCATTGAAAAATGATGTTAATGTTGAATTTCAGTAAATCATCAGTACAAATCTGAACATAACGTGAAGTATGGTGAACATTAATTCCTAAGTTAGCTGTCATTATATAATTTAGGCCATAAGAAAACTCATGTATATTAATTTATTATTATTATAATTGTGTCAAATGTTTTTGATTTATAATTCATCTGTTTTATTTGTGGGGTAAGAATACCACATGTAGCTATTGTGAAAGTTTATTTTAAATGTTAACATTTTCCCCTATGTTGGAGCTTGAAGGTTTCTGGTTAAGATGACTATACTTTTGAGAGCTGTTTTTTTCCACAGAGACTCTAATCTTCCTTTGATCATCTAAGATATTGATGAACAATCAACATAAGTATTTGGCAGTAAACAGAAATGTATTGTGAAATATAAAGTATCTGCATTTATTTTCAGAAGATGAAGTCAAGGAAGCCATGCTGAAACCTAGCTGCATCCAACAGAAGTTTTTTGAGACTAAGAGAGTAGAAGGGATCTATGCATTTAATCTGCAGCAACTATCTCAAGGCCAAGAAGAAAAACCTAACCTAATGAGAGAAAGAAAACCTTGCACATCTGACATGCTAAGAATGTGCTCATATTGTAAACGTTTTTTATCAAACAAATCTGCTCAGGCATAAATGCCGATTCTCTGAAACCTGAAATGATTGCATCAACTGATGTACACAAAGATAAACGGTTTGTTAAAGATATTTTAAGCAGATTTAGAAATTCTGAAATTGGTAAATTATGCCAAAATGATGAATTAATTAAGCAAGTTGGTTTTCGCCATTACTGCCTTAGAAGACATGAAGCTTCAAAAATGAATGAAATAAAAAAAACTGTAATGTCTGAAATGAGGGAACTTGCAAGACTTTTTGTGACATTTCAGTCACTTACAGAAAATACAGTTACAACTGAAGACATGTTTACCAGGAAGTATTTACCCCATCTACGAGAAGCCATTGAAAAAATGGTTGAACCTTCATTTCAGGGAAAAGAAAAATATGGATTGAAACTAAATATAAATGCAATTATACAAAGAACTATAAAATCTTTAAAGGGATTTTACACCGAAACTCAGCAAGATGATAAGTATGAAGAGATCGGAAAGTTCCAAATGGCATATGCATTTCGTTCCCATGAAATATTTTCAGGTGCTCGTTTTCAGTGTTTATCTCAAACACTGAACAAATCTCGTAAACCCGACCAGCTCCCGAATGAAAATGAACTAAAAATGCTTAAAGATTTCATATCTTCAGAAATGACCCAAACTGTTAAAGTGTTTGACATCAACATATATACATGGCTTAGGTCATTAGTAGTTTGTCGCCTAACTCTTTACAACGGAAGACGTGGTGAAGAGCCTTCACGGATGCTACTTTGTCAATGGGAATATGTAATGAACAATGTGTGGCTTCCTTCTGAAAAAATTGAGCAAGTGGAAGATGAAGCTGAACACTTTTTAATAGGCCAGTTTCGACTTGCATATCTTCATGGCAAAGGAAAGAAAATTGTCCCAGTACTTGTGCCTGAAGATACTATAAAACCTATTCAAATGCTTGTGAAAAATCGACAACAGTATGGAATATGTGAAAACAATCAATAAACCATTGTTCTGGGTGGCATGCTGTGAAACGTGTTTGCAACACAGCCAAGATTTCTATTAATGCTACAAAAAATCGCCACAGACTGTCAACAATATATGCCACTTTAGACATGACCTTGCATGACCAGAAAGTTTTTTATGAGCATATGGGACATGAAGCTAACATAAACAAGGACAACTACCAATGTCCCATTGGAATAAAAGAAGTCTGTGTGATGGGTACAATGTTAAATAACATCAGATTATTTCTTACAAATATTATAATCTTTGTTTAAAAATTGAAATCCACTAATGCTATCAATGTGTTATTCAAACAAATTAATGCATTTTTGTTATGCTTTACATCTACAGACTATGAGTAGTATGAACAATTTCACTGATTAGTAGTAATTATATTATCTATTTAGTCAATCAGTAAAGTATGATTCAATCAGTTTTCCTTTGTGTTTAAATCACAATACATATAAAATGAAATTAAAAAAAAAAGACTACCAATGTGTTGTACCTTAAAATACCAACAATAGAATAGTGCATATTGAAATTTATTTTTGAATAAGCAATATTAGTTATATTTGAAATCTATGAAAAGGTGATCAACTTCCTAAGGAGAACTAAGCTGCTAAGGCTCTGTTTACACTTGAATTTTGGATCCTAAAAACGTTAGGTGAACTTTAACTTTTAAATTTAGTTGTAAAGTTAAGGGATTCAATTCATTCTGACATCTTATACAAGTTTTAATAAATGCTTTATAAACTTTAATTTTGGCCAATTATACTTCTTCCTATCATTATTTTAAATCAGTCAGATTTATCAGAACTTGATTAGTAAAACCCATTCAGATATGGTGCTGTTGCTTTGATTTTTTTTTTTTTGTCACTTATTATATTAGTATAAGTATCAATTATTCACTGATTAAAACTTCAATGCTAAAAGAATGACATACTAAATCTTGATTCCTTATTTCAGATTTTTTCTTCAGCAACATTAAGCAAATTACACATTTGACTTTTAAAATAATAGTGATAACATAATTTTTGTTTTGGTGAATGGATATGATTTTTAAAAAAAATATTGACCATTTTTTGTCCAGGACTGTCTGGCAACAATGTTCACAAAGTTCCTCTTCCAATATTGAAACCTGGCTTTTGCACTGCAAATCAGACTGAAAGTTCAGAGGTTTACACATCTGAGTCTGACACTTCACTATTCCCAGGTACTTTCAAAATGGTCTCAATAGCATTAGCAATGATATAAGCAAACGTTAGTGTAAATTATAAAATTGATGATAATGCTGATTAAATATATCATTGTACCTTCATATTTATATTTTTAATGAAATAAATACAAAATATAGGCTTAATCAGCTAAATGTTAATCAACTTAATATTAAAGTGTGTTAATCAAGTTAATTTATTAGTATTAATATTAAATTATTAAAATAAATGCTATATTTAAAATAATTAATAACTGAAACAAAATATCAAAATCTTATATTAAAAAGAATTGCAACATAATATCAAACCTTTATAATTTTTCAGTTTGAATAAATCAAAGTAATCTAAATATATAAATGTAAATACAGTTATTTAAAACATACACATTAATTTGCATCATCTATTTAATTTATTTTCATAAATATACGCCTGATTTATGTCTTTAATTTTTTTTTTAGTGGACTGCAACAGTTCTGTTGAATCTCATACTATGACTAGTATGAGTAAGAGCAAATCATTTCATACAAGAAACATAGTAGGCACTGGTGAGTATAAATCATTTTTGAATTGAACATCTAAACGTGGGTTTTAAATGATAGTAAAATAACATTTGTAAACATCAGTGCTTCTTTATGACCCTTTCGTTAGGATATACTTGTGTGATTGTTAATTCTATGAATTATTCTTAGTGACTCATATGATTATTATTGCTAAAGGTGCTATTATTTTTAAAACTTATTTAGTGGCCTTTCACCATGAAATGTCCCATATACAATCCTATATGTACATAAAAAAAAAAAAACATGTATGCTTAGTATTTGTAAACTGTATACTTCAGTAAATTGTAATCCAGGTTGCTTCTTCACTACAACTATACAATATTTCATTTCTAAATTCTAGTAATTTTTTATTTTGGATCCTTTACTGGGGACAAACTGACATTTCGTTTATTGCCTGTCCCTGCTAGGCCAGAAAAATTAAGATGGTTGATAAGTTTAGAGGTGAGTGTACAAAATGTTTAATATGTCGGTCAAAAATGTATATATTTAAATTAAATACAGTGAAAAATAATAAAATATAAATACAGTAGGGGCCTACTAACTTTAAGCAACACTTGTTTTAGTGCCAAGGTGATTTTTTTTTCCCGCTATTGTTTTTACATGCTAGTGGTGTTTCTTGTTTTCATTTAGTACTGTGGTTTTTATTTTTTTTATATTCTTTCAGGGAGCACATCCTTTCCTGTTTTATCTATCAGCCGTCATAATCTTTTCCAGCTTTTGGTGCTGTGCATCAGTAATCATGACTCAGTTAATACATCTACCTGCATAGTAATCCTGGCATCATCCCCTTTATGATACTACAGTATCTTGCAAGGTTGGACTTAAAAGATGCAGTATAAAGAAACCCACAAAAACATTCTTGTTACATATGTTATTGCAGCTCTAAGAACAATGTCCTAGATATTCAAGCATTGAATTTATAAATAGAACAAAGGTATTGTGACATTTGATTTATTATATCTTGGTTTTATAATTTTTTTATATAAACAAGTGATCTATTAACAGTAATATGTTTTGTTAGTGATTATCTTGTGTGTTGGTGTCTTTTTTGCAAACAGTTGTAAACATCCCTTAAAGTTAAAACCCAAACATTATTTTATCCCACAAAATGCACTCAGGAACATCTGACTTACTTTGCAGTCTGTAAATTTAATAACTATAATCATGAAAACCCATCTTACCTTACAATCTGAATATCTAATAGCTAAAATCAGGAACACCTGTCCTATCTTACAGTCTGTATGTCTAATAATTATAATCAGAAACACCTATCTTTCCTTACAGTCTGTTTATTTAATAACTATAATCAGAAACACCTGTCTTTTTTTACTGTTTGTATATCTAATAATGATAATCAGGAACACCTGTTTTGTAGTTCTGGCAAAGTGAAGACACGACGCAATGGCGGCGTCACATTATAGGTGAGATTCTGCAGAATCTAGGCACCACTTTCAGATTATCACAGGGGGGAAATCTGATATTTAGTTGACCTTTGTCAACCTCGATAATTGTCGTTGTCTGCTGGTTATCGTGTCAAACAAAAGAACCCAACGACGTTTAGCATTATTGGATGAAGTCGTCCAGTGGGATGTGTCGTCGCATCCTATCGAGTGTAGAAATCCGGGTGTCTGTTAAGGCGTACCTCGGAACTAGCCCCTCGACTGCGGTATAGAATGTCAAACAAACTCAGACGGGGGGGGGGGGAACAAAATTTCTTGACAGTGAACTTGTCCACTTTGCCAAAAATTATACTGAAGTAATGTTGCATCATTACTGTCTTCACACGAATCGACGTTTTTAACATTGAGGGTAAAATCTTCCTTTGCCTCTTATATAGCCTCACTGAAAGTTTCCAAAAACTTCCAGGATCTATGCCTTGTGACTTGATTTGTCTGGTCGTGTGTCACACACTCTTTGTGGTCATTTCTAATGCGCATTTGCTTTCTTCTACTAAACATCATTTGACTGGTCACTTCTAATACGCATTGGCTTTCTATTTCGTAAACAAACATGTGACCAGTCATGCGTAATTACACCAACTGTGCAATATACATATCCCTCACAAAATAATATATATATTCAACATGATATAATAGCACACACTGTGTCTAGAATGTCTGTCTAACTAAAGAGATCTTAGGTGACCGTTACTGGAGTTACATGATACCTATATGAATAATAATAAAACTCGGGTTACTTCAACTAGGTCTGTTTGCGGTTTTTTAAAATGAAATAAAATATAATTGTTTTTGTTCCTCGTTTCCCGTGACAGTCTTCATGATCTAATTTCATTCTCTGAGTCTTTCTCTCTCTCTCTCTCTTAAGTCTTATTGTTCTTTGTCTACAAGATCTAATTTCATTCTCTTTCTCTCTTATTCTTTGTCTTCATGATCTGATTTCATTCTCTCTCTCTCTTATTCTTTGTTTGTATGATGCACTTTCATTCTCTCTCACTTATTCTTTGAGTACATGATCTAATTTCATTCTCTCTTCATTGTCACTTCGCCTGTTTTGTTTTTCAATCATGTAGTTAGGTTTTCTGCCATATGATGATTCTTTCAATCCTTTACTGATCCGGATGGGAGACAACTTTTGTTGTCCTGCCACTTTAACAAAAAACTTTTTTATTCTGAATCTCGTGGTTAGTAAACCTGCCCCACTCAGAGAGTTCCCCATATAAAGTAATATGGAGGTGAGTAAACTTTCCAGTGCAAGTGCTCATAAACAAATTTACACATGTTCATTAAGTAATATCATTAATATTTATAAACACAAAAACAAAAGGTTTTTCTGAATAACATCATAAATAATTTTCATTTATTAATATGTCGTTAATATTTGAAAACTTATACTTACAAAGAAGCACATTTATTTGATAAACTGTGTAACATTAATAGTCAGTACGAATGGTGCAATTAATCACATTGACCAGCATGTCAACATTTGGTGACACGTTGCTTGTGTTGATTATGGTCTGTGCTATCTTGTGGCTTAACCTAATAAGCAATGCTTTTTATAAGGGTATATGGCACATGGCTGTCCAGTAAGAAAACAAGACAAGTTAATTGCCCAGTGCGTGACTCTCTTGTCATAAGTTATTATTCATTGTCAAACTCACATTAATGATATCCAATTGTATTGTATTGGAAATATTATTTTTCCATATTGGCCCAAATGCCTAATGATATTGTTTGTATTAAAGATGACCATACAATATCATGAGAACCAAATTCAGCAAAGCTGCATCCTTAGTATACATAAATCTATTGAAGTACAGTTTTGTACCTTGCGTTATTGGGTCACTAATATCCATGGCTGTTTCTTTTACAAAGTTCACAAATATAGAATTGATGTTCTTTCACAGTGCCAGTTTAAATGAACTACATCTTTGTCTTTCTTTTTTTATTAAGTCATTGTCCCTCCAAAGATGGTCACTCACCTGAACTACTCATATGAGTTGGGGGCTGGGAATTGTGGAACAATGCACAAATGACTGATGAAAAAAAGATCATGGATACAATTCTACTGATCTGCAGCAATTATTGTAATTGACTGCATTGATGTTTTGTCTTAATAGCGTTATCACTAAACTAGTAACACAATGCAATGCACCTTGCTTTCCTTTGATTCCAAAATATTTTTAGTGCAGTTCTTTGGTGTTCCTTTGAATTAAACTTGTAGCATTGGTTCACACTGTAATTTAAATCTTATTTACTCTGTGAGCTGTTGGTGAGATAAGAGGCAGGGTATTTTACAGTGTAAATTACAATCAAACATACTCACAAAGAAAAATAACATCTTTTTACTCCAAGTGAGAATCACACCACAATCCTCTTAGTAACTACTTTAATTTTATAATACACATGTCTTTCCACTAAAATTAATTTACCAATTATTGTTCTGCTCCTATTGTCTCGATATTATGCAGAATACTTTCTGAGAATAAGCTTGCTATTCACTTGTAGAGTCATGGATATCTATGTCAACTTTCAGAGAGCAGTATAATCTTCTCCCTAAAAGTGTGTTCTGACTGGAAGTTTTCCACACATTCCTCACATTAACGTCTGCTTGTCAAACCCGATTTTATAATCATAACCTTTCCATAAATATTTCATTTAATTCCATGGAATATTCCATTCCATTTAATTCAATAACAAACTTTTTATAGCATTATCATTTTGAATGGTTATTGATTAGAAATATGAGAAAGAAATACATTCTTGTGAGCTATACCTTTCTTGATCTCGGTTTGTCCAATTTCCTCCAAAACATTTCCTCTTATTCTTTCCTTCTGAAGAAGGTCTCGGATTGTCTCTTCCTTTGAGCAATATATTTTAACAGGAGGACAGATGGTGTCTATGTTTGGATGTTGATTTTTGTTGTAGGGGTTGTTTTACTTCATTTTCTTTTGTTTCTTGCATAACCTCTTGTTTTGGTAGATTTTTCTCTGCCACACGTTCACACATAGCTGTAGTTTAAATCTTATTTACTCTGTGAGCTTTTGGAGCGAGAAGGGGCAGGCTATTTTAAATTACAATAAAACATACACTCATAAAGAAAAATAACATCTTTTACTCCGAGTGAGAATTCCACCATGTCTGTATACATGTAGTTTTTGCTGCAAGAAAGTAATGTCCATTTATATGAACTACACACATACACTTAATTATATATTTTTACATTAATCATTATTGGTGGTTCTACAAGTAATAAAATAAAATTTTATAGGAGTTCAAACATGGAATAAACTTGCAAATTTGATCATGTTGAAGGAAAGGACTGTTTAAAGTACAAAATATTTCTTTCTTACATTCCATTTATTAATTTATCCAAAGCCATTATTTTTCTAAAAATCATGTCACTTTTTAAACATTAAGAATTCTGTGAAATGGACTCCAAGGACATTACCAGACGACTCCAGTTATGTGAATGGATTTTCTAGTGTCAATGATTATCTAATGAAGATGATATTAATTAATTACCTCTCACATTCAATCCGTCTACAATCATACACTAGGTCCACGACAGGTTCTTTGTCTTTTGCAGTCTGGGAGTGACTAGGTCAAGCCCTGGGGCATGTTGTTAATTACGTCTCCCACCCCAAGTGTTACCCGTCCAGATAACCGGCTCCTAACTGAACTACTCTTATCAGTCTCGAAGTCGTTATCAGGCCCTCACAATTTCTCCCCTATTAGGTGACAGACTTGCTCTAAGAAATGTGTCGCGACTGTCTTTTGTCAGAACGTAAATTACGTCGGTTTTTACGAGCCCCCACTGTCCCCTATACTCATTTACCTCAGTTACGTAATAGAGTGAGCAAGTTTTAAATTTAACAAAATTTATTTAAAATATAAAAGAAATATAACAAATTAAGTTTAAGAATTTCAATTAGGTTTCACACAGGCAGAATCCGAGATTCGCAGATCTCTCAAGAAAAATAATGTATTACTTCAGAAAAAGAGTATTTACTGCTATCTGTCTCTTATATCAAAATACAATTTAGCAATTCTTAATTTAAGAGAAAATGACAAATTAAGTTTACAAGGTTTGAAATTTTGAGATTAAATTAGAATTCCTCTTTCACACTTCAGAAACACATTATAGAAAAAAAAGAGATTTATAGCAACATTCATAAGAATTAGAAGACAGGAAGAACAATACAAGAATTAACAAAATCACAGAACATTACAGGTTTTTCACGAGACAAAACAAGGATTTAGATCACCTGATAATTTGCTTGCTCCCGGCCAGTATATATATCCGTTAATTACCGCTTGCTGGAACAGTTCTGAAATTACCTCAGGTCCTTAGTGTTACCAATATCTGAATTCACACATGTCCCGAATTTACACCACGAAATTCAGTCCAACTCAGAATAGTTCGCACTGTTCGTCAACAAATGACAACCAACGTAGATCAAACATCAAATGCTTTCCGGTCTTCAGTGCCGACACGTACCCTGGTCCTTACATGTGTACTTGTCCTCTCAAGTCGACAAGACTTCGTAAAATTCGTCCTGATCGCCCCTTGCAGTCAGCGGTTGTGTCAGAGTCGAATCCCTCAGTAAGACTTTCATTCAGGTCCTCCTCCACTAGTGTGTGCGCGTTACGGTACAATTAGGTGTAGATGTAGGCGTAACAGTAGGTGTCCTTCAGCTGTAAACATACAAGTGAATTTTGCTACGCATCAGTCTCGTGAATTAAAATATCACAAACCTGCGATTTTAACGTTAGTTCTCATTTATAATTCTTTTACATAAGTTACTTCCTTATTTGCTAGAAAAAATGCAATTACAGTATCATTCAGTCTATAATATTAATTAATGAAAAATCTATAAGTGCAATAAGAAAAGGATAGATTTTATCTATGTACAAAACATAAGTTTTTACCATCTCAGACAATCTGTGTGCTTCTAGCCGCAGAAGGACGGAACGCGGGATCTCCTGGTATGACAGATGAGCTAGCCAGCCCCGAGACGGCCTATTTAAGCTATCCGTAAATTTCCACGTGCTAATCTGCCCTAAGGATAGATTTCACTCCCTGTTCGACTATTGTTCGATAGTCTCGCTTCAGTGCTTCTGCTGAAAGGTAGGTTGTTAGTGCACGCGGTTATCCCTTGGAAGCTGCCCTGCTCTGATATACGTGATTACTCTCCCCTTACGTCATGCGTATCTGTTACATAATCGTGTCTTCCCTTCTCATGCGTCTCTGTACACTTGACTGTAGGTGGGTTGTCTGTCTTTGAATCTCTGACTCTATTGTGAGACCAAAGTGTTCCCCGTCTTTAGAAGTATTGTCGTCATGGTCTGCCTGGAGATGCGAGAGTGTTTCTTGTAGATTGTCTACCCTTGTTGAGTGTCCACCCTCCCACACCCGTTTACGTCAGCCCGTTTCTAACCGACTCAACATGTGTGTCCCTTTGTCCTGGCTACCTAAAGACAGTTACTTCAAAAGGCTTGTTTCCTTTCATGAAAGAATTCCTTCATCATGAGAAACCCCTTTCTAAATATTAAGAAAGAAAAATTAAATATTTTCTTGTTTAATATTTTATAGTTTGCATTTTCTGCGTCACAAATTCATTCTTTGATCATTTGCAAAACAATATTTACAAATATTCAACACAGAAATGACAAAATATACAATTTAAACATAAACATAAAGAACTCAGGCCGCATACTAGTATTTCTTTCTTACATTCCATTTATTAATTTATCCAAAGCCAATTTTTTTCTAAAAGTCAAATGTCAATGTTTAAAAATTCATTCTTTGTTCCTTTGCTAAACAATATTTTCAAATAGTTATCATCATAATGCACAAATTAACATCTATATAATCTCAAGGTATCATCAGCAAGAAATCACTCTTTGTTCCTTTCGTAAATAATGCTTTCGAACAATCTTTGAACTAAATGCACGCACATGTATAAAAAATATACAATATTTTTCAAATAGTTTTCAAGTAAATGAAGAAGTGCAGGCACTTCTTGATTTTCACTGCATTTACATTACACATGTTTATTGTGTAGCACACTCTTACAAATAAACAATTATCATATGAAGAATTTGTAAAAAAAAAATATATGGAGACATGCATGTATGTATGTATGTATTACGCAAGTACAGAAAATTTCCATCTTTCTTCACTTGGCAAAAATGTGGAGGAACGTTAGTTCGAATGCTGGTCGGTCGCGAATTTCGTCCGTTTGCTCGGGCCCGATTCTTTTCGCAAAAATCGCTCGCAGGCGGAAAGTCTTGCCTCGTTCGGCTTCGATCGACCATCTGCAGGCCTAACTCGTCTCACCCGGGAGCTGGAAAAAATTTGAAGCCGTGTCCCGATCTCGACCGTCTGCCGGGCTTAGCAGATTTTGCGAAACCGCTCTCGGATCACATGCATGAGAAAGATCTCTGCAGTTTTGTCTCCCCGCCTTAAAAGAGTCATAGTTACTCCCGCCGCTATCCCCCCCCCCCAACACAACACACACACACATACACACACACACAAAGCCGAAGTGAGTACTAATTTCAAAGTGTCTGCACTCAAACGAAAACCTGGCCATATTTTATTAGAAGACAGTAAATTTATGATATTAGAATTATTAAAACTAAATATAGCATTCTATTTCACACAAGCGCCTAACATGGTCAAAAATGAACAGAAATGGAATTATACGAAGAGACAGAGAGCAAGCATTCGTCCGTTCACTCGGGCCCGATCCTTTTCGCTCGCAGGCGGGAAAGTCTTGCCTCGTTCGGCCCGGATCGACCGGCCGCGGGTATGAATCCGCTTCTCGGATCACATGCAGCCGAAGGCAAGTAATTAGATAAAGAAACATTCATTTAATTTCTTATCAGATGTATCAACACTACATTACATCTAGGAGTTTTCAAAGTTTGATAGAATTAATTAATTCTTTCTTTCTTTCTTTCTTTCTTTCTTTCTTTCTTTCGTCTGCTTGCTTGGGCCCGATGCTTTTAGCAAAAATCACTCGCAGGCGGAAAATCTTGCCGTCTCCGGGGACAATGAAAATTATAAAATCGGTCCTGCCCTGATCACGATCTGTTATTGTAGTTTTGCCTCCCCACCTTAAGAGAGTCATAGTTACTCCCGCCGTTTTCCCTGTGGAAATCGCTGTGGCGAAAAGGGGTTTTTCTCTGTGTGCATCTTTGTTATTAATTAATAAACTAATTAATCTTTTTCAAGCCAATCGCTCACAACCTGCTTAAGGGTCTTGTGCCATCTGAGAGTGACTAGGTGAAGCCTTGAGTGGTCCGTCAGTCGCTGGGAAAGTAAAATACCCACTTATTTTACTTTAATCACAAGAGTAACTACAGTTTCACTTACTTGCAATGGAAGAAATCGCAATTGAAGAAATTATTGAAACTTTTGGACTTGGCTATTTTAAATTACAATCAAACATACACTCACAAAGAAAAGTAACATCTTTTACTTCGAGCGAGAATTCCACCATGATCCTCTTCCTAACTACTTTAATTTTATAATAGACATGTCTTTCCACTAAAATTAATTTACCATGCATTGTTCTACTCCTATTGTTTGGATACTATGTAGGATACTTTCTGAGAATATGCTTGCAACTCACTTGTAAAGTATTGGATATCTCTGTCAACTTTCAGAGAGCAGTATAATCTACCCTTCTGAGTGTGTTTTGAATGAAGTTTTATACACGTTTCTCATTAACTTCTTCCAGTCTAGCCCGTTTTTCTATTCATAACCTTTCTGTTAATATTCCATTTAATTTCATGTAATATTCCATTCCATTCAATTCGATAACATACTATTTATAGAATTATCATTTTGTATGGTTATTGATTAGAGAATGAGAAAGAAATATATTTGCAAATTTTCGAGCAACCTTTTTCAACATCCTACAATCTGAGTGTGCATAAATGCATGTCAAATAAGAAATTTTGCTTATGATTTGAAACAAAATCAAACTCTGCAGCAGTCTCACCCCTCCTGACAACTTTGCATTTTCTTCCACCAAAACGGTTTTCTTTTTCTGAAAAAATAAAAAGGATTCTCAATAAAATCAACTGTATCTTACTTGCAAATACAAAAATAGGGTGAGAAGTGATGGTATATAAATGTCAACACACACCTGTAGAGTTTCCAGTGCTTTTTGAAAGCGGTTTGAGTTCTAGTATTTATTTGTGTTTTCCCCTTGTTTCCATGCAAAAAGAGCAGAAATACTCATGTGTTCTGTAATCAATAAATGTTTCTGTTCTTTTACAAAACTCAAATATATAGATTTGAAGTTCTTCCACAGTGCCAGTTTAAATGGACTACAACATTTTATTACTTTTCTTATCAAGTCATTGTACCCCAAAAGATGGTCATTCACCGGAGCTGCTCATATGAGTTGGGGGCTGGGAACTGTTGTTTCTAAAAGGAAAAAAAAGATCAAGGATACAATGCTATTGGTCTGCAGTGATTATTGTAATTGACACATTGATGTTTTATCTGAATAGCATTTTCACTAAACTAGTACCACAATGCAACGCACCTTGCTTTCCTTTGATTCAAAATTATTTTTAGTGCAGTTCCCTAGTGTTCCTTTAAATTAAACTTGTAGCAATGGTTCACAAGTAGCTGTAGTTTAAATCTTATTTATTTAGATATTATGCAGAATACATTTTCAATATAAGCTTGCAATTCACTTGTAGAGTCATGGACATCTCTGTTAACTGAAGTACTTTACTTTATTCTTAAAAACACATAATTATTAATACAAGGCATATTTTCACATGAAAACAATCAAAATCTAGTGTGGAATAATCATAATATAGTTTTGAATTGTAACTGATAATGGCACTCTTGTGTTGGGTCAGTTGAGGCGGGCTTTTAATCCAGTGTTCCCAGACTAAATTATTGTTGATTGCTGTCACAGTTGTTGTGGCAGGGGTTGTTTTACAGATTATCACCTTGTAGCAATCAGGTAAGTTTTGAATCCCTATATGGTATGTGACTATGTTTTTGCACATATTCACCCAGAGCACTGATAACATTTCCCAGAGCTAACAAACCTCGGTTGATGTTAACACCTGGAAAGAGACAAAATCATTTATTAAAATCAAAGATCATTGATCTCATTTATAGAACACATCTATAATGGAACTAATAATGAGTTTTCATTAGTTCATGTATATAGTAATATACACAGAAATAAACTAACAAATGAATTTGTACATGAGAAGTCAATGACCTTAATAAATGTAGGTATATATATATATTGCTAAAAATAATTTGTTGTTTCAGTAAAATCACCGAATTGACCTTCTTTAAATCTTTCTCCTTCAGTTGTCACAGTTGTTGTGGCAGGGGTTGTTTTACATAGCCCAGGCTAGCGATGCACCAAGTCTGTACTTAGTGTGTATGTGCACCCAAGACCTTTCCTCCTCTTGCTTGATTCTTTTGGAAGGTAGATGGTGTATTGCTGCTTCCTTTCAATTTCTCATTCTCCAAACATTCTCCAGACAAAATTGTCTGTTCATATTATTAATAATAATTACAAAATAATATAAGTGTTGTCGCTCAGTGTTACGTTTCCAGTATTTATTTATATACCCTGCCTGGGATTTTAAGGACTTTAAATATTATAGATTAAATTAATTCCTTCTCTCTATCCTAAACAGACTGGCTGCCCAAATTATCATTTGACTAACTTTAAAAATGTGTCTTGTAGTGCAGACAACACATTTACAAACTGACAATTTGCGTACAAAGCTGGCTTTGGAGTCGTTAAATTCCTCTAAATTAATATGCATACGTTATGTCATTCAGCTCATTCGCCCCCATCCAAAACCAAGAAATCTATAGGTCTATCATGCATAAAAATGTACTACAAAGAGGATTAACAAGATGAAAAATGAATTTAATATTTAACAACTAACAGTAACAATTAATTACGAGCACGAAGTCTAGATTCAAAATAATCGTAATTTTCCACTCTATCGTTAGTGTCATTTGTTTTAAAGAGAATTGTTCTGCCAAATATTCACTTGATCCTGGAAGTAACAAATGTACTTATCTACACTCTTGGTGCCATGTGGGGTTCACTCTGGTTAGAACTGGTCCACGTCACTTTGGCTCATCTTTGTCAGTACCGCTCATAGCATAACAGTCAATCGTCCACTCAATTACTGCATCGCTAATGTACTTGCGACGATCGTTAACCGTAGTTAACACGATGTACTTCTAAGTAGTTCACGTATGGGTCATGAAGATACCCGAGTCGGCGTACGACTCAAGAAGTACGAAGGTAGAGAGGAATAACATAATAACCCGGCTGAAACAAAGGATTTGGGCTCTGTAACTATTTGCGTCTATATTCGCAAAACCCAAGCACATGTGTCTTTGTTTAAAGGTTCTGAATTTAGAATCTTTGACTATCGTGTCGTTTACAATTCAAATATGGTTAACCGTTATATTTAAATATACATTGTGGTTCACGTGTGTGTTACAGGTAACATTACACGAACGTATGAATTCCCAAATATTTACAGCATTAAAAATTGGAATTCACACAAAGGATTAATTCAAAATGAAGCATGAATGCTTTACAAATTTACATGAAAAATTATACGCAAAACAATTTGAATTACAAAGAAGAATTCACAACGTGCACAGACATTCTGGCGGCACTAGGGAATTTAAGATTTATATAAATTAAAGTTAAGAAAAGAGTTACAATAATTTATATACAATAACTTTTAGATTTGTCCTTTTACATCGAAACAAGTGCTTTGGCTAAAATAGCGATAAGCTGCACAAATACATACATCAATTCAATTACAAAATACAATCAACAATTGCAATAATATGGTAAGAAGTAGACGTGTTATTGTTACCTCTTAAAGTAGATTTACTGCTTTAGTGCGGGTTCTTTCTTCTCTCTCATATGACTCGATATGCGGCGGACGGAGCTAATTTAGCTGACTTGTGGCATCGGCCGATCCTGGGATGCGAGTACGGATTTCGCACGTATGATCATATTTTATAAAACTGCATTGAACGCATCACGTGACCGCTCACATGGTATGTTGTTGATCTCGAAGGTGCTGGACAATGGCCTAAAGTTATGCAATAAATCTGACCTCCTTGCTAGAAGCTTCTCGATATGATGTATCACAAGAGAACTTCAACAAAGGTCCCTTCAAAAATTTTAATTTTTGAAAACGAGCTATTGGGTCACGAGGTCATGACACAGAATTTGTCAGACTCGTCACACTCAGTTATAAGTTAGTCTTACATCTGTAAGTATTGATTATTTTCATTCAGTATCAAAGATACAACTGCTTTTCTGAGTAGGTAAATTTGCCATACCTGAGTTGATATTATGAAGATTTATGAAGATTTTCTCAGAATATGCAAGTACATTTTGCCTTATCTAATCTGAGGCACCTCTGACAAAATATATACCTTTTCTATTATATAATAATATTTCCTCATAAAACACATCTGTAACTACTTAACATTTTATAACCAGGACATATCTGTCTGATATGATTCTATTATATGTTGTTCTGATCACATACCTAGTTTTGTTTGGGACATTGATATTGTGAGACGTTATTTTATGGTGACACCTAGGTATTGGGACATATTGTGAGATTTATGTATGGGTGACGCATTGGTAATGGTATTGTTCTCTTATTGTTCTTTGTCTACATGATCTAATTTCTCTCCATCTTAAATCTTATTGTTCTTTGTCTCCATGATCTGTTTTCATTCTCTCTCTTATTCTTTGTCTACATGATCTAATTTAATTCACTCTCTTATTGTTCTTTGTCTACATGATCTAATTTCATTCTCTCTCTTATTCAAATTAACTTATACTTTGAATTTTAATTTAATTTTTTTTTGTGCAAGAAGACTGTTGTTTTTGAATATTTTTCTGAAGATAACTGCTGTTTATGAGATGATAGTTATGCTAATTAAAGAATTTTCAGAAATTTAATCAGTGATTTAGAGCATAATAGAACTTTTAATTTTTATTCTGATAATTAATTTCATATTTCTGTAGCATCAGCACATTCTGGCAATCTAGCTCTCCTAGATAATGATCCTCTGACAATGAGGAAATTGTTTCTGATGGCATTTCACCATGATGTTAACACAATGAATTATTTAAATCAACATTGAGCTGTATGCATATCAGCATCAGAAATAATTACTGTTTTGTTTGTCTTTCCTTTGATATATATTTTATAAAATTAATGTCCAGAGCTAAAAATTTTTTTCTTCTTTGACAGTGTATTGAAAAATATGTTGTTTTACCCAGACTTAGCTTCACTTTTGAGTATGGCAAGTAAAATATTTTCAAGCACTGATAAAATTTCCCAGAGCTAACAAACCTTAGTGATGTTAACACCTGTAAAGAGACAAAATCATTTATTAAAATCTAAGATCATTGATCTCATTTATAGAACGCATCTATAATGAAACTAATAATGAGTTTTCATTACTTCATGTGTATGGTAATATACACAGAAATCAACTAACAAATGAATTTGTACATGAGAAGTCGATGACCTTAATAAATGTAGGCATATATATTGCTGAAAAGAATTTGTTGTTTCAGTAAAATCACCGAACTGACCTTTAAATCTTTCTCCTTCCGTTGTCACAGTTGTTGTGGCAGGGGTTGTTTTACATAGCCCAGGCTAGCGATGCACCAAGTCTGTACTTAGTGTGTATGTGCACCCGAGACCTTTCCTCCTCTTGCTTGATTCTTTTGGAAGGTAGATGGTGTATTGCTGCTTCCTTTCAATTTCTCATTCTCCAAATGATTCCTGTCTTCCTCCAAAGCATTCCTGCGGCTGGAACTTTCCAGCTTCTTCTGGTGATATTCATTAAGAGTTGGTGAATCAGTATCAAATAAGTGGTGCTGCAAGTCCGATTGGCACATACCTTTCAAGTTCTTTGTTTTTCCCATTTCCTTGTTCACTTGCTCTTGGCTTGTTGTCTCTTCCTGTTGGCAAAATATTTTAACAGGAGGGTAGATTGTGTGGTACTGCAGGTGGATGAGGTTGGTTAACTAGCTCCCTTTCTGAAATATTATAGTTTCTTTCTGCTCTGGTAATCTTGCTCCCATAAACTACAGAGAACTGGGTTCCTTCATGGTTATGTTTATGTAAAATGCCTGCAAACTGAGCTATGACTTTGGTTTCACAACTGATTCTAGTGTGAGTTGTGATTTTAATATTCTAAAGGAATGTTCACAAGCATGTGAAATGGTTTATTTAATTGTTTTCTCCTATTATTAATAACAATTACACTCAACGGGTCTTTGTCTTTGCGGTCTGGAGTAACTTAAGTCAAGCCCTGGAAATGTAATGTCAAATTACCTCCCTTGTTACTTGTCCATAGTAAAGGTACACACCTGGTAGGCCTCACTGTACGTGGTCACAACCTGTTTCAACAGGCAATCTACAAAGACCTCCCCCCACCTTTTTTTTTTTCAAGCACTCACACTGTTGTAAGTTACTGGCTGCTGGGTCCAGGAGATATTTGATCAAGTGTTCATTTTTAGAGATTTATCAAGAGCAAATATTTGAACACTTGCACAGAAACTCTCATATATTAATAATGATCTTTATCTCCTATTATTAATAACAATTTCACTCAACAGGTCTTTGTCTTTGCGGTCTGGAGTAACTAAGTCAAGCCCTGGAAATATAATGTCAAATTACCTCCCTTCCCAGGTGTTACTTGTCCATAGTAAAGGTACTAGCTGAACTATCATGTCAGTTACTCAGTCCTTCTACTTTTGACCCACTCATAACTCCAATATTTCTGTGTGATGACCATAGATCTGCTGCAATGTTCAGTTGTCCAGTCATGGCTTTAATATATATTTCTGTGTGATTACCAGAAAGATAATTCTTATACCATTTTGTTTTGGTGTGGTGAGTTTAAGTTCCAAATAAGAAAAATAACTTTCATTCCCATTAAGATCACAGAGTTGCAACTAAGATTTCTGCTAATCTCGACATATTTTGATTAAATTGATTAACAGCATAAATAGATTACATATTTAATTTCATATCCACATGGTTTCTTTTGCATTTAAAGTTTTGCATATCTGTATGTTTAAACCTGAGCTAGTAACAAGGGTAGAAAAACCTGTGAATTATATTCATGATTAGGCTTATTTTATATATAATGGTATGTTTAAATAGATACAAAGTGAAATATGTCTTCTTCTTTACGATCACTTCTTTTCCCCACAGGAATTGTGTAGAAACTTTTCATCTTGATGTTCTCAGTTTCTGTAGATTTCCTGTGGGTCCTTCCTCCTTACTCTGTTCTAGGAGGGTAATAATGTTTTAAAAAAAATAGAAGATATTTCCAAGTTATGGAATTAGCTTTTCATTTGCCTGTCATTGTTTACATTTTACTTGCATGCTTTATTCTTGTGTGAGTTATTAGTATGCATTGTTTTTCCTAGGAATTTTGTTAATAAATTTATAGAAATTATTATTATTTTTTTTTAAATATGAAATATGTGTTTATATTCTATGTATTCAGAATTAATGTGAGAGATAAACAAGACAATGGAGTGAATTTATTCTTATTTATTTTGTAATACGAATTTAAAATGGCACCTCTTTTTGTGACATGCTTACCATTACTATTTTCATTGTTATAAATAATCCAACAAACCATAACACATGTTTTCTTATAAGTGATAATACATTACATCCCTTTTATGTAGAAACAGTCAATTTTATGAAGAAATCTTTTTTAAGGATTTTCTTTGATCCAAAACTCTTCTTTTGATACTGAACAACTACAAGTTATACATATGTGTTATTTAAACGATTGATCAATTGAAATATTCCTATGCTAATGTTTTTCAAATGTATTCCTTGTATTAAAATATATCTTTAAAAAAACTAATTTGCCTTCTTGTCTGTTTTGCCATATCATGTAGAAAATTATAAAACCATTAATATAATGATATTATCTTGAACTATTTCTTGCATTTTTCAAAGAAGCCATATTATGGAACATTAATTCTCATTACATTTTGTCTTTCTGTGAGGAGTGTGTGTAAGTATTAAAATAAGAAAAATAACTATCATCTCCATCAAAGAGTGTGTGGTGATGGTATAAGCAACAAACTTTGAGCTCATAATTTTTTTATAAAACAGCTCAGATTTCTGATTGTTTCGATATAATTTGATTAAATTGATTAACATATTATGCATATATCCATATGGTTTCTTTTGCATGCAAAGATATAACTTGCAGGTATATTTTAAATCTGAGTAAGTGTAAAGAAACCTGTGAATTACATTCAAGAATATAAACATTGCAATTAGGCCTATTAAGTATTATATATGACAGTTTGTTTATTATTTAATATTATCCTTGCCACATAATAACTTAGTCATTTTATGTTTAGTTTTAGAAATATAGAACTATTAATTATTTTAAAATATTTTTATTCTGGTAAAACACATTTCAACTTTACTTTTTAAGTTTTCAACAGAAAGTATGCATTTTACATATTTCAAACTTCTGTAACATCCACACTTTAAAAAGATTCATAACATTGATAAGTAGATCATGGAAAAATAGAAATGACTATAGTAAAATCAATGTTAGGCAAAATATTCACTAAAACTGTCCAATCTTGTTCGAATCTAATAAATGATTCTTTTTATCTAAATGAAAGGCAATATGCATGCCAAACATGAAGACTGTAGCTTGAAAATACAGATTTTAAAAATGAGCATACAGTAAAACAATCTTTCAAATCAGATCTCATTAGTTGCCATCATTTACAATGCAGATTTAGAAATAAATGGATAATTAAAAATCATTCCATTTTCATTACAATGAAAACTCATTCATGTACTGAACTTGTTAAAATGAATCATCACAAACTGCTGACTTTAAGTTTACTGTTGTGCTGTCAAGCAAACTATTTGAAATTTTCATTACTGATTAAATTGAGACATTAACTATAGTCTTTTTGTATTATATTTTATTGTCTGTCATGGCAAACAAAATTATACAGACAATGCATGCAACGAAAAAAATGTTTATGATTTACAAAATTAATGCAAATAAATATTTCCAATGCTCATATTAAAAGTATTAAAAATATAAATTTAATACCAATTAATAACAACTTGAAGAATTTATACACAAAATATCATGCATAGAGACTTGTAGCTTAGTATCTTTGTACTTTACAACCTATATCACTATTCACAAGAAAAAAATCCTCATTTTTTATTTCTGAAATGAAATACATCTCTCAAGTATTATGAGGTATTACTGCTGAGAAAGAAATGATAGTACACATCCACTGCATTTTTTCCCCATTAAATATACCCTCTTCTGACACTAGCATGATCAGTACCAGACAACTTTTCAGAGGTTCTTATAAAATCTTATATTAATTATTTTTTTAACATCTGAAATAGTAAATTTGAGAACTCGCGTCACGAATGGCAGAGGCACATAGTGAAGCTTGGCACTCCTGCACAAGGTACAAAAAGCACCATACTCATCTCCATGTACACAACAGATACAAACAATGAATGCAAGTTTGTAATTGAACTACCTAGTAGTCACATATTTGAAAAAGAGTTGTGATAACTGCAAGCAATGAATGCAATGTACTTATTGTACTGGCTAGTGACTGATATTAAACAGCTCTAACAGCTACAATGAATTTGATTTAGTTACTGTACTGGCAAGTCATTGATATTAAACGGCTCTAGCTGCTACAGACAAAGAATTTAATTTAGTTACTCTACTGGCTAGTCATTGATATTAAACAGCTCTAACAACTACAGACAATGAATTTGATTTAGTTACTGTAGTGTTAGTCATTGAGGTTAAGCAGTTTTAATAACTACAGAGAGAATGTCTGCTGATTGTTGCATTTATGAAAGGTTTTGACAAGTTAGAAAAAAGGAATGCAAAACTGTTATTTTAATGCCTAGTTACATATAGGAGGGCTCGATTTTCAAAGTATTTGATCTATATTTCAATTAGCAATCTGTTTTCTGTCATTTAACAATATAGTTTGTATTAAAGATTATCATTCAATATCATGAGAACCAATTCCAGACAGTCAGAGAACTAATAAGTCGCATAGCATGCTCTGACCAGTGGTGCCTTCTACCAGTGATAAATATTCTTGTCTATATCTGGCATATTTTCACATGAAAACATTCAAAATCTAGTGTGGTGGTTATTGAAAGATAAAGCATTGAATGAAAATAAAAGTTTATAAATACATATCATGAGGAGATCTCATTTAATAAATGACTGCTGAGAAAGAAATACACGTCCACTGCATTTAAAAAAAAAAAAAAAAACTCTGACACTACCATGATCAGTGCCTGACAACTTTTTCAGAGGTTCTTATAAAATCTTATATTAATTATTCTTTTTAAAATCTGAAGTAATAAATCTGAGAACTCACGTTAATGATATGCGATTGAATTATATTGGAAATATGATTTTTGTTTCCATATTGGCCCAAATGCCTCTCCACAATTCTTTACCCTGAAGGAGAGAAACATCACATTCACGACGATAAGCACCATGCTTATTTGGAATTAGTTATTTAATAGATTTTAACATCAGAACAAGCAAATATCTATCCATTAACTATCTAGCTAGCTACGTGTATGTAATTGCAAATATACATGCATAGTACATACGAACAAGAACATCTGCAAATGTGCTTAAAAGAATTTGATAGGGAGGTTAATAAACTTAGGGAGCAAGTAGAATGAACAATTAGGTACGTTGAGAGAGGTCGTGTGAACGGTGATTAGTTAGCAGATTATTGGAATGTGCATGGAAAAGAGAGTTCTGGAAATGAGCTTGAACATGCATAAAAGGGAGAGTATTAGTTTTCCGTGATCACAGCGGAAATCTCTGAGAAGAAACAGCAAAGGATAGGGATTCTTTCACAGATCCTTGCCGTACTTTCTGAGTACCCCAAACTGGCTGTGATGGAAAAGTAGCCAGAGTGCTTAGGACAGTGAGTCAGTTTTGGGACGATAATGAGCTTCTATCACATTGTTCTCAGAGCTTCTCACAAGTTATACATAGAGCTACTAAAAGATTCTCACGTTAATTTCAGACTTTCGTTCGGAGTTTCTATCAAGTTATATTAATAGCTTCTAGCAAACTATTCGCTGAGCTTCTGTCAGAGCTTCTATCCCATTATTATCAGCTCTGAGAATAACGTGAGAAGCTCTAATAGAACCTCCGATAAGAACTTGAGAGAACCTCAAGAGACGGTCTGAGTATAACGTGATAGCAGCTCTGATAAAAGCTCTTAGAATACCTTAATAGAAGCTCGAGTTACAGTCAATACATTTACACTAGTTTATAGCACACAGTCTTTCAAGTAGTTCATGCAGACATGCATTTATAATAACATTTAAGAAGGAAGATGTATATATCACTTTATTCTCGGTAAATCTTAGCATTTATATGTGTGCGTGATTATAAATATTTGCATTATAAATGCAATCAAGAAAATTAGTTTATGTGGCTAGTTCATAGGCTTGAAAAGGTATTTTGAACAGTCTTTATAGTCTATATCTGACCACGGGTCATGTACAACGTAGCTATTTTTATACACATGTTTCAATCGAGAGCAGGAAAATTAAACAAGAAGCGTTTGTTTTCTCTGGAAATACATTGTCTTCTTTTCCTTTTATTTGCTTTCTGAACAATCTTGAACGTTTGACAAACACTAAACGTTCATAGCGAAAGTAACTTTTAGTGGGTAAAGAAAAGTAACTTAGAGAGAGAGAGAGAGAGAGAGAGAGAGAGAGAGAGAGAGAGAGAGAGAGAGAGAGAGAGAGTGACATACATAATTCGAACCTCTCTAGTCCGGATATCATTGAATCACACAGCGTTCCGCTTCGAACTAACTTGTCACCATTTTCCATTCACCCTCTCCCCACTCGGTAATTATTTTCCCATATTTTCTTCATCCCCTTAATCTCTGAATAGTCATGTCTCTACAACACGTGTTGCTTTCAGTGATGTGACCTCGTTTCTGTGCAATAGATGCCCGTACTAAAGTAATTCCAAACGGTAACGGTTGCAGTCACACTGAAGGTATTAATAGATTATACAACAAATGAATAACTATAATTTAACATCAATCCCCAAATGCGCAATTAAAACAATGTTGATTTACAAAAAATCTAACAATTAAGTATATACTAAATAACTTTTACAAGTTTTGTGAATTACAAATTTTCAAGCAAGTATCAATACTTGAAAATAACTATTAATATTCACCCAATATATACTTGTCAGACAATTTCAATTGTGACAGGGACAATCACTGTACATTTGCAAGTTAATAGTGCTTCTGTTTCTGCTTTCAAACCTACCTCTATCAGCCATCAGTATGATGCTTCACCATCTTGTTACACACACTGACCATGGAGAGGATTTATTTTATTTCAAGTAATTTCTAATTCCGGTTTCGTTGTTTGCTTTAATGATTCTTTGTGTGTGTGTGTGTGTGTGGGTGGGGATGGTATGATCACCTTTACTGCTTATATCAATGTTTCACCTTTTATTAGTTCTTCCGGATGTAGCCCACCATCCTAAGGCTGCTCCCTCAGTGATATTTTTGTTTTGAGTCCTCTACCTATATTTTCCGAGATACATAGAGCATGACTTCGTCTGCTTTGTGGTGTAAGGCTTTATGTATTGTGAGTATATTTCTCGTTTTCATGTTCTTATAATGACTGTTGTTAATAGTGTGTAAGGCTTTATGTATTGTGAGTATATTTCTCGTTTTTATGTTCTTATAATGACTATTGTTAATAGTGTGTAAGGCTTTATGTATTGTGAGTATATTTCTCGTTTTTATGTTCTGATAATGACTGCTATTAACAGTGTGTAAGGCTTTATGTATTGTGAGTAATATTTCTTATTTTCATGTCCTTCTAATGACTGCTCTTAACAAAAGTGTAAGGCTTTATGTATTATGAGTATATTTCTCGTTTTCAATTATAATCACTGCTATTAACAGGAGTGCAATGTTAAATGAGTAATAGTATTGAAGTATCCACGGCTAGTATGTGACGGTTATTTGGATTATAAATCTGAACTCGAAATTCAACAAACGAATTACAGCTAACTTTTGTTGTCTGGAGCGTATTCTTTTTTAACTTTTAGATTAAAAGTGTATATAGTTTAGTGTCATTAGTTTATATAATTGTTGTTACTACTTCTGCTGAAGTACTTCATAGCCTATGACATTCAAATGTGAGGCATAAATTCTCAAACGTTTCTTATCTCTTTTTTAAAATTAAAATTATCATTATTATTACAGTTATATAACAATGATAATTTGCTTTGATTATATTTGTAATATCGATTATTATCTTTAAAACACCACATGTACCTACAGCTGTTCATTGTCCAATATGCACTGTAGTTATCATAACATGGTATTGATGAAATATGTGTTTGTTTGTTTTTTTAAATTTATAAGCCTCAGAGTGTGTGCTTGAACAAAGCTCACATTTATTACAGAATGCCCAAACTGAACGTGAAGTAAATATGATACTTCGTATTGCAAAACATATGACTGTGTATGCATGTTTAATTATCAATTATAATAAGCCAGCACACGTAGACTTGTTTAAAGTACAAAATAACATTAGAATGTATTTCCTTTTACCGACTATTTTATCACCGTTATTAATTTCAATGTAAGATCAATATTACCGAAGATTCACTCGCAACTCGTTCAGTAATTATTGCAGCAACTGTTCCGAGTTTTCAAAGAGACATCTAGAGTCAGTCCTTTTATTGCACGTCAATGGTTTCATCCAAAACAGTCCTTTACAGTGTAATGTCTCCATTGTAGGCATTGCATTAAGTGGTGATAATGTACATTTAATTACATTCATAAATCATTATTTTAGCCATATATGTGATTGGCATCATACAATAGTGATGTATCTCGAAATTATCTTCACATAATTAAAATATATACATGAAGATCGAAAAGGTTTTCTTGCCTACTGCATATTTATATCTTTTAAATGTTGATGCCACACAATCCCCGAGTAATATTCATTAAAATATTGCCAGAACTAAGTGATGTCATCTGAACATAATGGTTTTCGCTTTACTGTTTGCAAAGGAAATTGATTCTTCACAAATCTCTTGATAATCATGATCATACAATTGTCGCTTTGGGTGGTCAGAAGTTGGGCTTAAATATTCAATTTGATTCTCTGACTTTCGTCTCGTCGTATGATGACGGTTGCTTATAGGTACCTTGATTTTCATTTCTAGCGTGACTTCAGAGTCACTGCATTGATAATTAACGCCGCCGTCCTCGTCAGTGAGATTTCCAATCTGTCTTTCTTCAGTGTCTGAAGATAAAGTAAATTCATTCCTCTCCATGGGGTACTTGTAGGATCCGAGTTCCGCTGTCTGGAGCTGTGGGTACCGTGCTGCATCAATTTGTAAATAAACAGATTTATTTTTAATGGATTACATTAGTATACAAATATATAACCTTGACTTTATTACAGTAGTAAATAAACACATTTATTTTTAATGGATTAACTTATTGTATATAAACAACATATAACCTTGACTGTATTACATTAGTAAATAAACAAATACTTATTTTTTAATCATTTTACATGAGTAAATAATAAACATATTTTGATTGATTTACATCAATACATAAAACTATCTATTTATTTGCTAATTAATAAATCCTATTTTAAAATCATGTGCATGTACATACTTGCATTTGCACATGTAATTTAATGAAAAATTAAACATAAATAACGATGAATATTACTGAAGTATTAAAGTGTAAACATAAATTAAATAAAAAACAAAGGAATTTATTCAGTAGAAATTTGTTTCATTATTTTCTGTATTCGTCTTTCATTAATAGAATGGTTATAGTGACACGTATTCAATTAGATTTGTATTTATCTTTGGTTTACAAAAAATAAGTATGTAAAATGTTTGCATTTATGTACAAGTTACAGAGTGCGACAGGGACTAAGATAAACTTTCACTGCAGTTTTTAATGTCATACATAGCTTTGTCAGAAACAGAACACAGCGTACGTCTTAAATTGTTAATTAACCCCTTCAACAATGCTATTAATAGTTGAAACGGCTAAGTGCCCTGTATAACGCCACAGGAATGGTTGTCTCACTTGCACAATACACTATTTCTGATAATGAAAACTTCAGAAAAATGATAGATAATAATTGCCGTCCGAAATTTAATTTCGCCTTGTACTGGAATTGAATTGATCAACATAATTTCATTGTTCATGAAATGACATTAGTTTTCATGAAACTACCTGATGGTATCATTTCAATTAATTAAATTAAACCAAACACGCGCAACAAGATAAAAACAAAAGGCAAAGGCCTCAATGCTCTACTATATTAGCTGGCGAAATATGGTGTCCAGTATTAGCAATTGAGAAGAATTTTCACACACACACACACACACACACACACACGCACGCACGCACCGCGTTATGAAAGATACCGGGCACTAAACGTAGCTTACCTTAACGGATACTTTATATACCTAGAGTTTGTCAACGTGTATGCCAGGCGTTTACGTTGCTGAGACACACAAACTGCATAATAGACTAACAGAAATTCATTTTGTCACTATAGGAGTTTTTCGAAACATATTGATATTGTCATCAACTGATATTGACATTTATGGGATTATAAGAATGATTGCAAATATCTAGATTTCCTGATTCAAATATAATATTAAGTGAATTGTCTCATCTATCTATCTATCTATCTATCTATCTATCTATCTATCTATCTATCTATCTCACTGTAAATTTGCCACTCACTATTTTTTAAAAATAAGTTTTATAAAAATTGTTATATTGTCTGAGTGACCCAACCCTCTCGTTAAGACGGTAATTTTGGAATTGTCTGACTTTGAAGTAAAACCCCGAGTTAAGAATGTGCTAGAAATTGCTAATGCAATGCGAAATATATACAACTAGGTGAGTAGTTTTATTATCCAGTGATTATGATTTAAGAGAACGAGACCAGCAAATGAGATGGAATCTAAACGTTTACCAGCTGTAGAAAAATCTACTGTATAATCACTTTGCGTAGGGAGTAGAAAAAATCCGGCCATGAAAGAGTGGCCATTAGCATGATGGTGAGTTAACTGACTGGTTGAGAGTGAATGCATTTTCTTTACTGATATGTAATACTCGTGTTTTATGTAGAAATGTACTATGTGAGCAACTTAGTTCATATATTTGTAGAATAAAAGCCTACTCATAGATTGTTAAACACCTGCCATTGTTTTGATATGTTGTATGCCTCTATTGGGCTAAAAAAGTACCATTACAGGAAACTGTAAGTTGTGACTGGAATGTAAGAAAGAAGTGAGTTATAAAGTGATACACTGGAAGTGTAGTATTTATTGTTCTGCTTGAAGGAGTTGACATGGTGAAAAGAAGCATCAGGTTAACTGAGAGAATGAGCAGCACACCAGTGTTTATTACAAGTTGCCAGTGAAGCACGTTAGCTGACATAATAACGGATGTCAATAAAACTTCTGTCTTTGTTTAAAAAAGCAGAGCAGGAGAACTATTGATAAGAACTATATAGCAATTTGTATTGTCTCTATTGATCAATTGTATTTTTAAGATAATAGGCTCTGTAAACATAAAGTTATCTGAATGTGGTTTCATGGAAATAGTGATGTCAAGTCATTTAATTCATTGACTTTTGTCATATGTATATTTAATTTTTTATTAAAATACTTTTATTATTTTAAATTTATTGACCTTCTTACGAATATTGATACCATTATGTTGGAGAAGAAAGTGGGTGGATTAGGGCTTGCTAAATATAGATTAAAGACATATTTGTCTTCTCCTTTAGTAAGATGATTTCCATCTATGGAATGATTGTTGACTGTAAATGATTAATTATCTTTAATGTTGTGGAAGACAGTAAACGTTTACAGCGTCCACATATCCACCAAGTGAGAGAGACGAGTGGTGTCTACAGTGACTACTGTGCACTACTGCATTACGCTTGTGTGTGAATCTGGCGTTGTCGTGAATGTATCAGTAAAACATGTTGCTGTAAGTTTATTCCTGTAAATTCCATTTGAGAAACAAATGTGGTGGAGATTCGTGGCCCAAATATTTTCTCGAGATGTCATGAAGATTATTTTGAATGTTCCTTGAGGTGTGTTGAGTAAACGCACACGAATATTCGAGAACATTGCTCCTAATGTTTGATTGTGCACATGAAATTTGGATGATTCTCTACTGTATGCTTGGAAAGTTCTTCAATGATTGTGGAACAGATGTGTAACATGCCTCTAGAAATGACATGTGTGACGTCATCAAAGCATGAAAGGCAGTGACTTGTTGCAAATTGCATGATTGTGAAAAATGTGCCAGCCACTGCTGCCATGTTTGACCAGGTTATGTACATTGACTTTAAATATTTCTCTGGATTTATACTCCCATGTACGTGATGATATCCATGAACCTGTTTATACATTATGTTAGCTGACTGCTTATGTTGATGCTAGGATAAACTGAATGCTTGAATAGCATTAATTAAACATTGTTGTGAAAAGAAGTAAATGTCAGTGTTCTTTGCTTTTAGTCATATATTGTATATTTGATTGTGGATTTAATAATTTTATTGTTATACATTTACTGACATTCTTACACATACTGATAACCTTATGTTGGAGAAGAAAGTGGGTTGAAGGGGGCTCGCTAATATATAGATTAAAGACGGATTTGTCTTCTCCTAAAGTAAGCGGTTTTCCACCTATGGAAATATTGTGTGACGGAAAATGTTTCTCTTAACTTTGTAGAGGAGAGAAAATGTTTACAGCGCCAACATATCCGCCAATTGAGAGAGACGAGTGATGTCTTCTGGAGAATTAATAATAACATATACTAAAATTATTATCATTTGTAACTAGTTATCGGTGATTAAATAATATTCATAACCAATAATTAGTGTGTCGTAGGCGTCATAAAATCATTGTCTTTGTGTTTGTGAGGGGTGGGTGGACATGAGTTGGTAGATGAGGATGATGGTGAGGTTGAGAGCGAGACAGAGAGAGAGAGGAAACGAGAAATAGAGAGAGAAATGTTTACCTTTCTTATGTAGTTTTCTGACTATGACGCAGATAACAATTACTATACAAATTATAATGAATATTACAGCTCCCAATACGTAGATAACTTTACTAATCAGCTGATTTTCCCTTTCGTCGCTTGTCAAAACCGTTTGGACTGCAGTTGCTAGAATAATCATATTGGTATACACAATATTAAATTTTAAATTAATTACATGTTAAATACATTTCCGTATTAAAGCAAATGGAAACAATGCATGTAATGTGTTAGAAGTAACTGAAATTGTGTAGCAAGTGCGTGTGTGTGTGTGTGTGTGTGTGTGTGTGTGTGTGTGTGTGTGTGTGTGTGTGTGTGTGTGTGTGTGTGTGTGTGTGTGTGTGTGTGTGTGTGTGCGTTGCAGGGTTTTTATTTTTGTTTCTGACTGCTGAGCGTTCGGTGGCCTGTTTTGTAGCTGCCTGTTTTTGTAGCTGACTGCCTTGGTGGCTGGTATTAACTGTCTCTGTTTTAATGTAATTTTGTCCCTGGCTTGATTGGGACACTATGATCTACATGAGACAGTGTCATATTCATATCTACAAGACTATGACAGTTGATGACTTTGTATCTATAATTTTTATCTTGTTAACTTTTCTTTATTAACTTTTTTGTTATTATTTTAAACTCGTATTTGTTAGTGAAGTAATTTCTACCATTTGTTTTAATGGTCCAAAGTGATAATCTACTTTTTTTAAACATTAATTCTCAGCTGAGACCTGAGTGGGGGGCGGAGCCAAATTGGTGACGTACCAGTATATCGGCGTAACAGTTGCAGATATACATATCTAACCAGTGACCCATACTCTGCACTGGCAGTTGTAGATGTCTTGTATCATAACTAATTACACATATTTGATATAATTCATTATTGCAAAGTCACCCCAGGGTAAAGCAGCGATCCAAACTTTCAATTACTTCCCTTACATTTATAGTGACATGCTTAGTTTCAATATCCCAAACATTAATAGTCTAAATTACTTCCCTTTCATCTATAGTGAATATGCTTAGTTTCAATATCCCAAACATGAATTCTTTAAATTACTTCCCTTACATTTATAGTGAATATGCTTAGTTTCAATAGCCCAAACGTTAATATTCTATATTACTTCCCTTACATGTATAGTGAATATGCTTAGTTTCAATAGCCCAAACTTTCAATTACTTCCCTTACATTTATAGTGAATATCCTTAGTTTCAATAGCCCAAAATTTCAATTACTTCCCTTACATTTATAGTGAATATGTTTAGTTTCAATAGCCCAAATTTTAAATTACTTCCCTTTCATTTTTAGTGAATATGCTTAGTTTCAATAGCCCAAACTTTAAATTACTTCCCTTTTATTTTTAGTGAATATGCTTAGTTTCAATAGCCCAAACTTTAAATTACTTCCCTTTCATTTATAGTGAATATGCATAGTTTCAATAGCCCAAACATTAATATTTTAAATTACTTCCCTTACATTTATAGTAATAATGCTTAGTTTCAATAGCCCAAGCATTCAGTTCTACATCGAATACTAAATGGTTAAAAGACATGTAAACGATGTGAATTTCATCATCACCACTACTTACCAAATGTGGCATTGAGTAACATTGTAATTATCTCTTTTTACAAATCTTTCAAACATGAATAATGTTGTTGCTAGTGTGTTTATAGTATCAAATGCATTTATTTATTTGAGTTCTATACTCACCTTCATAAATAATCTTTCCGGAAAGTTAATTTCTAAGAATTCAATTTTAAACGTATGTTAATCAAAACCAACCTGTTACATTAAGAATAAAATTCACTGCTGATGGTGTTATATGTGTGGATAATTTCCAATATTTTGGTTCAGATCTGTCTACTTTCTTTATGAAAATGTACGTGGAGTTTGTTAGACACATGCACGTCATGTTTTGGTGAAATGATCCCCGACAAAAATTTGATTTCATCATAATTTCACACAGTGGTGCCCAGATGCTCCTTTCACCATCAGTTCTAGCTTCGACTGTAATTTTAATTTCGCTAAATTTGTTACACGTTTCATTTCTAAAACTAAACGTCATGTTAAGGATTGAATGTTCTTCCAACATCAGTACTCCGGACTTCAAATCTGGTTTATCCAAAGAAAGTGTTCCACCTGTAAAACAAGGCAAATGTACCTATCACACACAGCATATAGTTCATCCCCCCCAAAAAAAAAAAAAATAAAAAAAAAATAAATAAATAAAAATGTTCCACCTTTAAAACTATGCAAATGTAACAATCATCCACAGTACGCAATTTATTCTACACATACATTTTATCTGCTATAATATCAATGGAGTAATATTTATAATCAGTTACATCAAATAAATCATTTCAAAGTATAGCATTAGTTACAAATAATTGGCCACCCTAAATAATTTCGGTCGAACTGGTTGCAGATATACATATATAACCAGTGACCCATGCTCTGCATCGACACTTGTAGATGTCTTGTATCATAACTAATTACTCATATTTGACATAATTCATTATACCCCAGGGTTCAGTGGCGACATTAACTCTCCAGGTGTTTATGTTTTAATTATGTTAAGTCCACTTGTGGGATAAGGGAGTATACTGAAGGTGTCCAATCTTCTGTACTTGTGCTTCATGCACTATCTCTCGATACTCAAGGACCTAAGTACTTAATTATCATACTGGATTTATAGCATGATTTTAATTGTAACTAAACGACGTACGTCAGTCTAGAATGGTATGTAAAACAACGTATTGTACGTGTGCACATTGTATTGTACCTGAATAAAGTGGTCCAAAACCACAAAACAAATTAACTTAATCCCGCTGTGTGTGTGTGTGTGTGTGTGTGTGTGTGTGTGTGTGTGTGTGTGTGTGTGTGTGTGTGTGTGTGTGTTTCATGTTACCAGAATTGCAGAAATGCAGTGAACCTGAACCCACTCGTGGAATATACAACAGACCTAATTAACTTAAATAATAGTTCAATCATATCATATCGATTCTCATTTCAAATTATATATCATTCAAAGCCTACTAATTAAGAAACTCGTTGCTAGATTTATATATCACGCAATTCGTTTGAACGGATAGTAACACTAGGAATTCCAAAGCTGATAGACGTACTAAAACACATCATTTTAAAATGCCAAACGGGTGAATTCCATTTGCATTCACATAAACAAGCGCATTTCTATGTCATCTGTTACAAAGATGTGGTTATGTATAAAATAAAATGTGATAAAACTAAATAATTTAGTGGTTTTTTTGTTTTTTTTTAAAGGCAACATTTAACGTCAAGCACGTAAAGTCAAAACAAATTCTAACTATTGAAATTACTCACACGCCTGAATAGTGCTAGAGTCGTTTTGCAATTGCCATAGCAAAATCAGGATGACACAGGCAGAGTATAATATTTGTGAATAACCAGAAGTCATGTTGTTTCGCATGTTTTCCTCGAAAATGAGCAGTGTTATTTAAAAATAATTGGCTTTTAACTTATAATAGTTTCACGTTCGTCTTCCTGTTGATTAATTGATTTGATAATCGACCGTTGATATATCTGCATGAGACACACATTTCAGTTATCTGTGTGATCGTTAGAATGTAAGATAAAAGTGGACCATTTTGATAAATACATCAATTAGTATTTTATGGAATACATAATTTGTTAGTGCTGCAAGTCAGCAATTTAAAGATTTGTTTGTCGTTTAAAGCGGCACGTATTCCACAATATTTATATGAGAGATTGTTGCTCTAAATGGAAGGTTACTATGCGGAAATGTCAATTCCCGCATTCCTGTTCAATGTGTTTAAAAAACGCATGTTTGTGAAAAGAGCATATCACTGTTAGTATATGAACTAGAATAAAACATACTTGTAAACATGGAAGTTTAGCCATTTTCAAAATAATTATTGTTTGTCTTTGACTTATTTTGATATTTTTGTAAGATTATACGTTTAAGAGTTTGTATCACATCATTTTGTGACGGGCACACCACTAAGTAAATGAAATAATTATTATTATAAATTAATCTTTCATAACTAATTTCAATGATGAGAATATTAATTTTATTTTATGAATGATCCTCCAACAGGCACTACTCTCTCTTTTGGCGGATTTTTGGCATGGTAAACATTTTCTCAAGTCCACAACATAATACATTTACAGTCACAAAAGGTTTTCTGGAGGAGGAAAACTTCTTACTAAAGCGAAGACAAATCAGACTTAAAGTCAAATCTAAAAAAAGTAACCTTCGAAGTCAAAAGGCACTTGCTCATTGCAACCTATAAATAAGGAGCACTCCTACATTTCCCGTTTATCATAATATAAATCCATTCTATATCACACCATTCCCAACTTATAGTTTTCTACAATCGTATTCATTAGCCCCATGCACACATATAGCTCATTAAGTACAGCATATAAAATGCATATTAGCACAATACAAGTGAGCAGCTTAGTTCACTTGTAGTAATAAAAGTCAACTCATATAGTAAATCTCAACATAAACACAAGTATAACATATCAGTAAACTGCATGAACTGTTTCAAGTCCATTATATTTCAATCAGTCAGTTTAACTCACCATCAAGCTAAGACCACCTTCAAGCTGGACTTTCTTCTTCCAAATTCAAAAGTGATGCGAGAGAAGAATTCTCTACAGCAAGTAAACTCCGAAAACTCAGCCTATTGGCTAGTCTCGTTCTCGTAAATAACAATCATTGGATAATAGAAAACTACTATTGAGTTTCCATTACGTCAGCAATCTAAAATATTCTTGCCTGAATATGTTTACTTCAACTCAGGTACTTTCAAAAATATCACTATAAGAAGTACACAAGATAGAGTTTCTCTGACATTTTAATATTCCTCAAAACAATTAAATTTTAAAATAGGGAGGGGCAAATTTAATGTGTCACACATTCATATTGTATTGATGAACTTTTAATTATGTATTGATGAAAGAAAAGCAGTGAATATTGGAACAATATTAAAATACTTGTGGATTTTGATGCTTTTTTTTTGCTTATTGTATTGTAACCCTGAAGATTGTGTAATTCATTAGCCAACACATTACTCTTCTCAGTTTTATAAATAAATTCTAGATCAAGAAAGATTGCAATTTAAATGTTTATATACTTATATTAAATGTATGCATCCCAGCAGTAGGAACATGCTTAAGCTTACATCAACTGATCTGTAATTTACTAACAGCGAGATGTTCCTAACCTTGTGTAGACAGTTGATGGAGCGATTATTAATTTAGTCATATTTTTAATGAAATTGCTTTAATAGTGCTTTTTGTGTAAAGGAAATCGTACATAACAGAAATAGTCGTGGAGTGAAGTATTTTCCTTTCCCTAGAGAAAATTAGAATGAACTAGTGCTAGACTTGTATTAAGTTATTTCTATATGCGTGCGTGCTATAGTCCACTGTTGCCTTTCAAACCTGTAAAACGTCGCATTATTTTCCGTATGCTGCTTTTTTATGGAGTTTGGTTTGAGCTCAGGAATGCTAAAAAATAAATTGAACATTATGAAACCACTTGACACTGTTTACTACTCAATATGCTCTTCATTAGGATTACTGGCAAAGTAATATAGTTTTCAAGTTACAGTCAATACATTTACACTAGTTTATAGCACACAATCTTTCAACTAGTTCATGCAGGTTGTGAAGGAAGATGTATATAACACTTTATTCTCAGTGGATCTGTCACATAAAGGCATTGCTGTTGTTTAGAGTTGTCGCATTTTGTTGTTAATGTTGGTGTTATTGTTTAAAAACAGTCATTACTGCATGACTGAAACTCATATAAATAATATAATTGGTTCATTTGTAACTTTGAATAATATCAACTGACATTGTCGTTTTGCAACTATATTACCACTGACGGCGGAACAACGAAGATATGATGATCTAAATATATAAATGAATGGCAAACGTATTCAGAATAAAATTACTGTAAACAAGGGCTTAAGATAATACTTCATTGTGATGAAAATTAGAAAGTGAAAGTGTGTTGGCAAGTGTTCCGTATAATAATTGTATGTTACATTGTGTTGATAAATCATCATGGAAATTAGGTGTGTAATTTATCTGACCGAATTTATTAATACATATTTCTTATTAATACAGATTTTTCTGATTCATTGGATGCTAGAACTTCACGTATGCACAGCGCAACAATGTGAGTATGTTTTTAGTTCAGAAACCTTTCAGAGTCAATTGATATGGATTACGCAAAAATAAAAATGCTTACAATATATGTACAAATCATGCGTGCGCACACACATATACACCCCCATTCGAAATTTTCTATCTATCTATCTATCTATCTATCTATCTATCTATCTATCTATCTATCTATCTATCTATCTATCTATCTATCTGTCTCTATATCTATCTAAGCTTACACGCGTTTCATTCGAAGGTTTAAGACACACATTTTATTAAGATTTTTAATCATTAGCGATGGGACCTTTATTCAGTCACTTTTCTCGGATTGAAGTATCATACACATAGATAAACGTTGAAAACGCTTATGAAACTAATTTCATTATTCATTGTATATATTTAACTATAGTGTTCATTAATTAATTAAAGGACAATTTATTAAATTTAGACTTCAGCTCTGTGTTTGCTGATATCATCAAAACGAGAGTTAAGTTCCCAGTCAATTGACCCGTTAATGTAAACTGAAAAGAGTTGTAATATATAAAGTTCAGTTATATTTTTAATTTATGTAATCACATTCATTTTAGTACAGGAATATCGGTTCACGGTTTTCTTAAATTTTCAACATTTATAACTACTATTCCATACGGATTCCAAACTTCAAATCTGTCTTTATATGTTTCAATGGCAATATGTGTAGGCGCACTTTAATTTGTGTTATTTGTTGATTTTTGTGTTTGCAGGTGGAGTGTTTTGGGTTACGAATCCACCTCTTTCAAACGGAGTTCTGCACTTTAAAAACAATGAAAAAGTAAACATTTCATTCAGCCTAAATAACAGAACTTGTGACATAAAGAGCCCTACTCGTATCAATATTAATAGGTACAACCCTGAAAAACGGGTTTTAGAACCACAGTGTACAATTTTACAGAATGCGATAAATCATTGCAGAAAGCCCTCAGTCTCTGACACAATAACATGTGGCTGCCTGGATTTCGAATGGAATTATTTCTTTACAACAACTATCAGGGGGAACACAATTATGAAAGTGTCAGTTGATGGTGCTAATCTACAGATACCGGAACTGACTATCAATTTAACAACAGGTATTTGGTTACATATTCAAATTTAACACATATTTTCATACTAATTGATAAATACATATTGCTCCCATTATTTATGCATATCCATGTTCTATTGGTAAAATGTAGGTTTCTTTAAAATGTTCGAAATGTATTATATAATTTAAATAAGTTTACATTATTATGTATCTAAGCATTTTTAACTGCACGAGAAAGATATACAGATTTATCGTCACAATAACAGTGATGTTTTCCGCATAAAAATATTTTCTGTTTGAAAGTTTTAATGTACTATTTTAATGTCCTTAGTTTTCAAAAAAATTAATAAATTAGAAATTAAATTAGAAATGCTTACTGTAAGATATTCCGTTTAAAGACTTTTATACATTTATAGATTTCTTTTTGTCCTTGTATTCCACTTTTTGTCTTTGTATTCCACTTTTTGTCCTTGTATTCCACTTTTTGTCCTTGTATTCCACTTTTTGTCCTTGTATTCCACCTTTTTTCCTTGTATTCCACGTTTTGTCCTTGTATTCCACTTTTTGACCTTGTATTCCACTTTTTGTCCTTGTATTCCATTTTTTGGTCATTGTATTCCACTGTAGCAAGGTTTACATTTATTTACGCAGAACATCTTTTATCCATAATAGATCTAAAATATTTAGAGCAAGCATTCGTAATCTAATGTTATCGGAAAGAATGTATGATGAATTATAAGATTAAACTAACTTACATGCTAATGGCAGCCCTTTAATCAGTTCTGCTGTCGGTAGCGATATGACAGGTTTCGAAAACTGCGTAAACAACTCTACTATATCATGGTGCGATAACGCATGCACACTCAGTAGGAAAGCTAGTCATTTTTCATATAGGTTATTCTGAGTTAAGATCTGTCACATTGCTAGAGTCTTATCCAGCGCTGACTCATAAGACCTTTCTGCGAGTCTTGGACGCTGGCACAGAGTGCCGCATTAAGGAAATAAAAGTTTGCAAGTCTGCCTTGCTTCCTGAAATTAAAAGATAATGTAATCATTCGAAGGCATCTCTCGTATCGTCAGACCCAGTATTATGATTAACCAAACGTTCTATACAAACAAGTGACGCAAAATATTTTTGAAGCTCTTTCTCAGAGTATTTGTAATAATACAACTGTAAATGGAAAATCAAATAAATCTACCGACTTCTGTGTCACGCCAAATATGAAAATGAAAACGAAGAGACAACTTTTTTCTGAACAATATTTTTTTTTGCAACAATTACAGCTCTTCCGTCAAAGTGCAATACGATTATTTTACCAATAAAAAGACAAATAAAATGAGTTTTCAATTCTTCAAATAAATTGTTTATTTGAAATGGAACAAATATCAATGTAGAAAATGTCACAATATAGCCCTCTTATCAATTAGTAGACAAGAGGAATATCAATGATATGCCATCTTATTCAGTGTGCCATAGAGTAAAATGATATATACGTATAATATACATATACAGAGGTTGTTACAATCTTTCGCAAATGTTGCGGGATCAAGTGTTACAGTGTCAGAAAGTTGTACTGTTCTTTCATTTACCAATACGGAACATTTTTTAAATAAATAGCTGCTTTGAAACACTTGTTGCAAATGAAATAGATTTACGCGAATACCCAGAGCACAGACAGGGCAAAATAATTTATGATTGAATAATTGTTTGGACATGCTGAATGTAAAGCACGTCTATGAGGGCAAAGTAATTTATGATTGAATAATTGTTTGGACATGCTGAATATAAAGCACGTCTATGAGGGCAAAGTAATTTATGATTGAATAATTGTTTGGGCATGCTGAATGTAAAGCACGTCTATGAGGGCAAAGTAATTTATGATTGAATAATTGTTTGGACATGCTGAATATAAAGCACGTCTATGAGGGCAAAGAGATTAAAGTGTAGCATCGAGTTTTGTCAACAGAAGACATGCAAAAAATAAAATAATAATTCTGTAACTACAGTTGTTCAAAGTGTGTTATATACTGCTTCGATTAACCTGGAAAGTACTCTGCCTGAAGTTTGTAAATACATGTACGAGATTAACGAAAGTATTATTATTCATCAACGAATAAAAAGATAAATGCATAGACGTGAGAAATGATAATACATCAGATACAGTACATAGATAAATAAATAGATCGTAATAAAGTGTACACCATAGACAAAAAGAAAGTGTAAATGTGATTTTAAAATATTGTATTTTCTTGGTAAAGTACAAGCATTATATCATTGCTGACATATTGTACTGATTACAAGGACTAACTAGTGTTGTGCTATGTGCAGATCCATACGAACCTACGGCAATACACATTATTGACACAAAATATGTTCTCACTGTGGGAATTTCAGCTGGTGTGGTTGTCTTCGCATTTATTGCTGGTCTCATTCATTGCTGGAAAAGTGGTAATTTGATTCATTATCATAGTACATAGTTTTTCGTACAAATACATGATATCATCATTTTGTTTCATTATTTAACATACTCATTATTGTTAATGCGCTTTCAACAAAACTTTAAAATTATCATTGTGCATATTTAAATATGGTGATAACATTCCGTTCTTTCACTTTGTGAAAAGAAAAATGTACTTGTGGCGTTTGCCCATCATTATCTCTAAATTTAATTATTATATAAATCGTTAAATGTCAAAGTGACCTGACCTTGGACATTGCTTATGATGATAATTTTGAGTTGGAAGTAAACAAATGAGGTGGAGGATAAGTTAGAATTTTTTTTCCCAATCTGAACCAGATCCAACTGGATGAGTACATTTCTGACTAATAGTTTCACCTTGTTCTTAACAAATTCATCGAATGCAAATGGACCGAAGGTTACTTTGTTGAAGAAAGTCTATTTACTACTCACTTTTTGAACATACTGCATCAACCAAGTTTAATATTGAACATTGTCAAATGAATGAATATACAAATAATGATTCAATTACATAACCATTCTCCAAAACAACCGATATATCAAAAGCAAACCTGTAAGAATTTATCCCAAATAAATTCTTTCTTTATCAGTCAGTTAACATAAGTCAGTTAACTTACGATAAGCTATCGATCACCTTTATGACCTGACTTGTGTCAAAATCAAAGTTATTAGAATATAGGACTTTCTTCAACAAAATAACTTACTGTCCATCCGCATTGGAAAAAGTTGTTGTGAACAGGTGTTAATCTATGAGTCAGAAAACACCACTCACCCGCATGGACCTGGTATGAATTGCATGAGCAAATCCTAGCTTCTTCTCCACTGAGTTATTTACACCAACTCCGACACAAAATTATCATCATAAGCAGTGCCCCAAATCGGCCACTTTAACATTGGCAATATATTATATAATAATTAAGTTTAGAAATAGGGAAAGGCAAATTTACTCCGCCACAGATAGATAGATAGACAGACAGATAGAGTTAGATAGACAGATAGATAGATAATCAGAGAGAGAGAGAGAGAAGGGGGGGCATAGATGGGCGCACGAATGGATAAATCGGTGGATGGAAGAAAGGATGGATGGATAGATAGAATAGAGATTGGATGGATGGATGGATGAATGAATGAATGAATAAATAAATATTTACATTCTTTCCAAACTATCGCTCTTGTCACTGAGTGTACTTGCTTGATATTGAAAAGAAGTATGGGAGAGAAAAAAAAAACTACACACTATTTTTGTAAACGAATAGTATGATTTTCAACATATTGATTATAAAGCACTATCAGACATCACATACTATATTGACTTGCTGAATATTAATATGTGATGACAACACTTCCGAAATATTAATTACAATACATAACAATGGTCACTTCTTTGTAGACTGTAAGTCTGTACATATACTCTCTCTCACAGTGTCTTTATGCTCTTCTCAGCATGTACAAGAAGTGTTCTCATTCTAATCATTAAAAAAATCATACTGCTGAATTAATGTACCAATGAGTATACACTCACATTACTGTTCTCTTTATTAATTTATACATTGATTTGTATTTCCAGAAATAACATTACGTGTTATTACTTTATTCAGGTTCTACACGAAACATCATGCAGGTCCACGATCCGGGAGACGAAATCAACATACACCCCAAAGTGATATACACGCAATGTGAATCTGTCCAATGTGTGAACGGAAAGACGAAAAACGCAGCAGAAACGCGAAACGTCGCTAGACGTAGTTGCGATGACTCTAGTGCAAAGTCAAAAATGCAAATCAAGGCACGAGACAAAAAGTGTCGGGAAGCAGAGAATGTAAAACCAGAAGAGTGTCTGGACTTTGATTATTTGAATCCAGTTCCTCATCCTGAAGATCAAAATGAATCTACTCAAAATCATCATGTGATTTGCAAAGAAGTACCCCAAACGTTCGGAGATAGAAGACTGAATTATAACCATTTGAACGATTTGAAATGATTAAATAAAAAGTGTAATCAATGATCTACAGACGTCGTGAAATTACTTTCACGAAAGTTTTCTTGTGAAGAACCTAGTAAATGAATTTAATGAAAATGTGTAATATAAAGAGCGCTTACCCACATTTTTACTCCAAATGTTCACTACTCAATTACTGCACTCTGCAGGGTCACCGCTTCCTAAGGTCTTTAATTCATAATAATAATTTTGAATAACATTTCAATAAATACACACGGTATTTGGCGAAATAATCGCTACACTTTAACATTTTAAATGTTGTATTAAATATTGCTTATACCTGTAAATGAATGATACACTTTGACATTTTAAATGTTGTATTAAATATTGCTTATACCTGTAAATGAATGATGACACGATGATAAATATAATAAATATGTTAGTATACAAAGCATTTCACAGCGAAGTTTTACAATGTGAAATCGTGTATCTCAAATGCTACTCTACTCATTCCTAATTATTTAGAAGGGGGGAGGGGGAGGGAGATAGCGAATAACGGAATTTCATACATTTGTCAAAATCTGCGTCAAGCATGTTTTATCGGCCTTCATTGAATTATCGTATTTCTAGGGAGATAGTATTAATAATACTTTATCTCTTATATCCACAGATTGAGATAATATTATAATACGTTATCTCTTATATCCACAGATTGAGATAGTATTAATAATACTTTATCTCTTATATCCACAGATTGAGATAGTATTAATAATACTTTATCTCTTATATCCACAGATTGAGATAGTATTAATAATACTTTATCTCTTATATCCACAGATTGAGATAGTATTAATAATACTTTATCTCTTATATCCACAGATTGAGATAGTATTAATAATACTTTATCTCTTATATCCACAGATTGAGATAGTATTAATAATACTTTATCTCTTATATCCACAGATTTGAGATTCTATTTTTATGTATGTGCAACGTTGCACGAAAATGTTTAAATATTACAGTTAATTATTAAACCAATTTAATTATTAAACAGAAAAATAAATTTAAAAGAAATTAGAATTAATGAAATTGCAGCACTTCCCATTTCTCTGTTTAGTGTCTGCAGAAATTTGATGACTTTATCCCTGACAGGTGTGAACAAAACTTTTAGTTCACCTTTACGCGTTTTGTATTTTATTTGTTTTAATATATCAGTACAGATATACGATTTTGTAAAGTGGACCAATACTATTTTAATATATAGTGACGCTTGAAATGTTCACGTATACTTGCATTGTATATTGGTGAATGATTCTTATGAATCTAAGATAAATTAAACCATTGTTGAAAGGGCTTAGTATATATTTGTATTATTAATTTAGAAACAGCTATGAAGAAAAATGTCAGATGCTGAAAATCATTTGCTGCATTAGGATACTGACCGTTACATTTTTCGAAAATAATTTTGTTTCTTTAATTTTATTATTATGAAAAAATAATTTCTTATAATAAAATGTGCTACAAAGATGTGAATTTGAATGTGTAAAATGTTTCTTAACTAATGAACAGTTAGAAGTAGGATTGAATTTTGTGAAAAGTTCGAATGCTACTAAGGTGCTGAATAAAGTTGTTACAGAGGAGATGTGACGTAGACGACAGCGGTATGCTGCAGCGATGTTTCCCCACTGTTCACTGTCTTCAAGGGTGGTGGTGACACATTAGTAAACATATATGATAAGTTATTAATACAGAAACCAATAATTGCAAAATAAGTTAAGCTTGAATTCGTTTAATGTATTATGAACTATCTTTGCGGAAGAACATTTCAAGCTTCTTTAATTTTACTCTTTGTCACATGTGCACAATTAATTTCATATAACAAATAAAAAACTACGCTTTTTAGCAATTGCATAAGTTAGTGTACTTTCACATACCTGACATCATTAATTTCCATAGTAATTTTTCAAGAAAGTCAAATGATTAGTTCGACAAGATTCAATGAAATTTTGATATAGTGCAGATAAAGAGGAACAACTCTTATTTATTGCACAAGTGAACAACAGGAATATAATACTTCTTAAATCACAGAACAATGCCCGTTAACCAGCATGGTAAGTCAACAGTATCAGAAGAATGGACACACACTAACGTTTCATTCGTTCTGACGTCCACTATTATTATTCTCCAACATTGTGTTATAATTGAATGCAATCTGAAAGCGGTGGAAATTTGAGCACAACACAAAATGCAATGAAAATCTTGAAAGTAACACACACACACACACACACACACACACACACACACACACACACACACACACACACACACACACACACACACACACACACACACACACACACACACACACACACAAACTCACACACACACACACACAACACAAGGAATGTGAGTTCCACACAAAAAGCAATGAAAATATACATCTCTCTCTCTCTCTCTCTCTCTCTCTCTCTCTCTCTCTCTCTCTCTCTCTCTCTCTCACACACACACACACACACACACACACACACACTTCCACAACACAAGAAATTATAACACTATACAAACAGAAAAGCAAATCTTAGAAAGTATGATCCCCCACCCTAACTCCATGAAATATGTATGTAGATTAACAGCAATGTCATTACCATGTTCGTGTCATTCTCCTGTCGTGTATCTAATGTTGTCATTCTCCTGTCGTGTATCTAATAATGTCACTCTCCTGTCGTGTATCTAATGTTGTCATTCTCCTGTCGTGTATCTAATAATGTTATTCTCCTCTCGTTTATCTAACGATGTCAGTCTCCTGTCGTGTATCTAATGTTGTCATTCTCCTGTCGTGTATCTAATAATGTCATTCTCCTGTCGTGTATCTAATGTTGTCATTCTCCTGTCGTGTATCTAATGTTGTCATTCTCCTGTCGTGTATCTAATGTTGTCATTCTCCTGTCGTGTATCTAATGTTGTCATTCTCCTCTCGTTTATCTAATGATGTCAGTCTCCTGCCGTGTATCTAATGTTGTCATTCTCCTGTCGTGTATCTAATAATGTCATTCTCCTGTCGTGTATCTAATGTTGTCATTCTCATGTCGTGTATCTAATGTTGTCATTCTCCTGTCGTGTATCTAATGTTGTCATTCTCCTGTCGTGTATCTAATAATGTCATTCTCCTGTCGTGTATCTAATGTTGTCATTCTCCTGTCGTGTATCTAATGTTGTCATTCTCCTGTCGTGTATCTAATAATGTCATTCTCCTGTCGTGTATCTAATGTTGTCATTCTCCTGTCGTGTATCTAATAATGTTATTCTCCTCTCGTTTATCTAATGATGTCAGTCTCCTGTCGTGTATCTAATAATGTCAGTCTCCTGTCGTGTATCTAATAATGCCATTCTCTTGTCATGTATCTAATGATGTTATTCTCCTCTCGTGTACTTAATAACGCCATTCTCATCTCGTGTATCTAATAATGTTAAATGTTAGCGTATTAATGAATTTCAGCATAATCATGTTCTGTGATTTCAGTGCTCTTGGGTTGCGAGTATGCGCTTGAGTTTGCTGACTCGGCAAATTCATCTTCCTTAAGCGACTGTCTTAAGTTGCTCATCTCCAATCTTGATTCAAATTTCGTCACATCACTGTGTAACGTTTCTAGCAATAAAAATGTAAAAAGCACAATTATGACAGTGATAAAGTCATACTTGTTTATATATTATTATTCACAGTTACTAGTACGTGTGTCTGTATGTACATGTAGTCCTGCGTATTTCCACCATAATGCAATATATACAATCAAATAGTATATGACATTTTAAAAAGAAATCTAAACACGACAGGCACTAGCGTATTAGCTTTACGAAAACGATTATATTGAATAAAAACGCAGAAAAGTACCTGTTAGGCAAAGAGTCATCCGAAGTTTTGAAAAAAAATATAAATGAAACAAATTCACAATAACACTTAGAGTACCGATTAGTTATCTAAAATCTATTTTTAGCTTGTGTATCAATTAGCAAGTAGATTTTAAATTTTTTTTTTAGGAAGATAACTATTGCTTTAGAACTGCAAACGTCGGATATGTAAATAGGTGATTATCTAGCATGATAACTATTACTTTAGAACTGCAAACATCGAATATGTAAATAGGTAAATTTCTAGCATGATAACTATTGCTTTAGAATTGCAAACGTCGGATATGTAAATGAATCACTAAATATGCAGGAGTTAGCTGATATTATTATATTGTTCGTCGCAGTCCTCCTCCTCAGCTACAACATTAATATTACTACGATTTTTTTTGCTACCTGACAATATTACTGCTATTATTTTAATATAAAAATAATTAAAATGCATTTACTTCACTACAATTTATCTTGTACTACAAAAACATTTTTCAACATTTCGGTATTGTTTTTTGTCCTTGAAATGCTAAAAGAATTATAGCCTTTATTACCAACACTATTTATTTATTTATATGTTAATTTATATGCTGGCAGATACAGAAGGCGAAAACGTCAATGCCTTGAACCAGCACATTCAGATGAATTTATGAAACCCTCGAGTGTCTGCATTAAACGTCCTCCCTATCCTCAATCAGCTAACAACTATCTATTTCCTCAACACACCTGGTAGACTAACACATTGTTGAGACACTCAGATTGCCTAATGAAGTCCTAGAAACAAATATATATTTTCTCAACACGCCTGATAGACTAGCACATTATTGTAACACTCAGATTGCCTAATGAAGTCCTAGAAACAAATTATTTCCTCAACACGCCTGATAGACTAACACATTATTGTGACACTCAGATTGCCTAATGAAGTCCTAGAAATAAATCTTACATTCGTGCAATTCTTAACTACCTGAAAACGCACTTATGATTTAGTAGAAAAAATATAATGCCAAAGATAGAAATCATTGTTCTGTTTGTTTATATGTGTGCGTGTTTGTGAGGGCGAGAAGTAAAGAAATTTTGTGAAGGAACATTATAGTTAGAGCGTAGGAGACTTTGTACCTTTCATGTGTAGTTTCCTGACAATGACGGAGATAATAATTGCCATGACAATGACGATGATTATTACAGCTCCCAATACATAGATAATAATCCCCATCAGCAGATTCTCACTTTTTTCACCTGTCAAAGTAGTCTGGACTGCCGCTGCTAGAATAATTAATAAAACCATATTGATATACACAATGTCAATTTTAATTTAAAAAATAAATATGATAATGAATGTATATAATTCAAAAGCAATAGTGTAGATATTGTGGTAGAGGTAACTGAAATAGTTAAATCACACATAAGCTCACACACACACACACACACACACACACACACACACACACACACACACACACACACACACACACACACACACACACACACACACACTATATCAAAGATAAAGAATATGATAATTCATTTTCCTTTCAAAAAACACAAAACTGTTCTCACTCATTTCGTGGGGAGATGTCATCGAAAACGTGTTTCGATCTGCTGGACCGTCGGGTTCCCTTAAAAGGCCTTTCATGTCAACAGAAGAACAGCTTTCGTGAAATATCGAAATTGTTCGTTCTTTTGGTAAAACGATTTCATCTTTATTAATAATTAAATCTATTTTTTTTGTTAATATTAATTATGTTATGTTTTGTGCTACTAAAGATTCTCGTATATTTATAATAATGTACAGGCGTATGATAGTATAGGACTGATTAGGTTGTGAGTGAATTTATATGAATGAATGCAATATGGTTGCTACAGTTTAATATCAAATTGCATTTATAACATACATAATTATATGATCAGGTATAGCACATTTCCTGTTATTTAATTGGCATTTTCTCTTAACATACTGGAACTTACAAATGTTTCAGAGATTTAATAATATAGATTTGTTATTACATCTTTAGTCATTAAAATAGATCATTTACAAAATGCAAAGTCAGAAAGCAGTGCGTATGTGTGTTGTGTGTGTGTGTGTGTGTGTGTGTGTGTGTGTGTGTGTGTGTGTGTGTGTACTTGTGTGTATGTGTATGTACGTGTTTGTGCGTTTTAGTATGAAAGTTAATACATGGGACATAGACAATGGTGCTCCATTTCCAAGAGAAAGCATCGTTAACAAACTTAAATTAACACTTGCAGACATGCTCTGATTGAATTAAAATCCCAAAATTGATTTTTCCTTGAAACGATTTAGTTTACATAAATAAATAAATATCAAGTTTTATCTGTGCTATGGAAAACATCTGCCGAACGTTTAATTTGAAGAGGATATATATGTTAAATTGAAAACATACATTTTATTTGACTTAAAAGTAACATGTATTACGATTTGTATACATTGTTTCAAATAGTGTATGATCAGATCCATAAGTAACCTTTAGGTGCTTTAAGATTTCTAATGAGTATAATAAAAACAGTAAAGGTGTACTGTAAGAGTATCCCCCCTCTCTCTGTACACTATATATCTATCTATCTATCTATCTATCTATCTATCTATCTATCTATCTATCTATCTATCTATCTATCAAATCCATCTATCAAATCCATCTCTCTCTCTCTCTCTCTCTCTCTCTCTCTCTCTCTCTCTCTCTCTCTCTCTCTCTCTCTCTCTCTCTCTCTCTCTCTCTCTCTCTCTCTCTCTCTCTCTCTCTCTCTCTCTGTGCGCGTACGTGCGTGTGTGTGAGTATAGTTTACATGAAAAAAATCCTCGTAAATTGGGTCTTGACAAAAAACCAGATGAGAAGCTCATCCTTTTGATCTATCTTCGTTTGACTGCACTTTAAAATAGATGCTGGCTTTCCAGATCTTCCAAAAATAACAGTAACAATACATTCACTCATGCATGCCTTTAAACACTCAATTTGCAGACGATCAATCAAAACAACAGTACTATTTCTATACATTTCTGACTATCCGCGACTTTCACGTTATAAATAAACTTTCCTCGTTGGCATGCATTGCGCGAATCTTGAAATTTAAGGATGTAAATTACCATGTGGATTTAGTTCTCCATTTATCAAGACTTACTACAAGAAGAAAAATACAGGATTAAAATAATAAATTGTAATTTATCCATGATAGTGAAACGTGTGTTTAATTCATTAACATGAATGTATTTAAAGCTCGAGTGTAAGAGAAATTACATACACATATAGCTGTACTCCTCAAGAAACTCGCAATCAAACAAGTGTGTAACCAATTTATTTCAAATGCATGCAGTTGTTGTGTTGCATGTATCAGTACGGAAGTCTTAGGGTAAGAGTATGCCATCAAGAGTTTAGACAATGCGCAAGGCATGCCAAAAATGGTATTTGAATTCAAACTTTTTAGCATGAAATTAAACTACACTTTATTCAATAAAAATTTAAAGAACAATTTATTCAAAAAGAAATTCCTATTTACACACAAACAGTGTGATATTCGATTGAACACGTAACAAAAAAAAAAAAAAGAAAAAGAAAACGCCGGCTAACCTGCCATTTTAAAGATGCAAGCAGTGCTATACGTATTTGCTGACAACTTCCATATCGTAAAGTCTGGTGACGTCACATTTGTTTGAAAGAAGTACATTAAGTTTCTTTTTAGGCAGCCACAAGTCAGTGAAGGAGATATTGATTCTCTACAAGTTGTGGGAGTCGTCCTAATTGTGCATTGTGGTAAATATTCTCCGAAACCCGTAGCACGCTGATTCCATCGCCAAATATAAATGCAAATTTGTTCAATGAAGTTACAGTTAGAATTGGTAAAACCAAACGTTACTTTAAGAGTAGTATTTACTTTTACAATTAGTGTTCCATCCTTGAGAGCTGGGCTTTCAACATAAATATCACCACCTGAAACAAAATTTCGAGCTAAATTAAATTTTACCTATGCTTTACAGGAAACAAATCTTTGGCCAGTTAATATTTGCATTTCACCTGAACACATCGCGATTGTGTGCATATGTGTGAGTATGTGTTTTATTAAATATCATACATATTTTTTAAATTTACATTTCATGCGTACATATCGTCGAGATTAAATTGCGAACATGCTACGAATGAAACACATTATCTTATGGATAAATATACTACTATTACTTACAGTAGCCTACATATATTGTTTGCATACAATTATTAACACATAAGTGCTACGAATGAAACACATTATCTTATGGATAAATATACTACTATTACTTACAGTAGCCTACGTATATTGTTTGCATACAATTATTAAATTGCGGACATGCTACGAATGAAACACAATATCTTATGGATAAATATACTACTATTACTTACAGTAGCCTACGTATATTGTTTGCATACAATTATTAACACATAAGTGCTACGAATGAAACACATTATCTTATGGATAAATATACTACTATTACTTAAAGTAGCCTACGTATATTGTTTGCATACAATTATTAACACATAAGTGACTGATTAATGATTCAATTTGGCTTTAATGAAAAGCTTAAAATGCAGCACAATATCAACGAAAACCATATCTATAGATCAATCAAAATTATCACTCACACGGGTGATTGGACTGTCCAATACATTCGATGTTCCAAAGTAAAGAAGAACACATGAAAACAAAGACGACTTTTCCCATGTTTACCATGTTCCCCTCTGAAAATCTTCACTAAATAATAAGTAAGTGAAAAATGTCTAACACTGAAAAATATTAATCAAAATTAGGTTTCAATTGTTTCGTTTCACAATATACCTTCCTCTTGCTCTGTAAAGTTAAAAAGTGAACGTTTTTCTATTAAAGGATATCCTCACATACAAGACTAGGTCATCTAGTACTGGGAGATTTTCAAGATGCGTAGCAAGACCCAGAACATTTTCCTAAATCAATCGGTAACATTTGAAAGTCATTATCAATAAGTCAAAATTTGAAAACTAGACAGAATAGCAATAAGGAAAAACAAAATAAATTCATTAATACGTTTCATATTTCACCAGATCACGATTGTGTATGCAGTGGCCCACGTAAGTAAACATAAGAATAAATAAATACCAATGCAAGCCGTGTACAATTTCGCTTACACCGTTAGTCAAAGACACGCAAAAGAAATAGGAGTGTATTTTTAAACTGTTTCAGAGAGAGCTCCATACAAATGGGCCCGATAAAAATCCGACTTCTTTAGAAAAACATGCTTCCATGTATACTATTGTAGAGAAGAAGATACTTTTCACCCGTGTTTTGTAGCAGCCTTGCTGAAATTAATTTTACATACATTTTTTGGGGAACAAGACTTATGTACAAAGGCGTGTTGAAGCAACTACGCGCTATCTCTCTCTCTCTCTCTCTCTCTCTCTCTCTCTCTCTCTCTCTCTCTCTCTCTCTCTCTCTCTCTCTCTCTCTCTCTCTCTCTCTCTCTCTCTAATGCTTCTGAACATTTAAATATGGTGCCTGTGTTGACACAGCTATGCGCTATTTCTATCAAAAATTAATAATGCTTCTGAACATTTAAATATGATATATGTGTCGACAGAACTTTTTCTGTATTTATATGGTGATGGATTAATAATGATTAGTTGAATAATGTCGTGAATGTATGTAAAATAGCATATATATATATATATATATCGGATATGATACAATATGAAAGGTTATTAATGTAAAAGTTGAAAAGTAATGTTCCTTTCATGAGAGTTCAGGGAGAACATTAAAGTTGATAACATCGAAAGCCTTTCAAGAGCAGGTAACTATGTATTTACTATTATTCATACTCTCCGTTTTAGAAAAAGTTTCACAAGAGTTGTATAAAATCGGCTTGTGCATATGATGTGTCCCATGTAATGATTGAATTAAAAACGGCGCTAGGACGTCACCTGATGTGGCTGAAAGTAAAGAAATGTGTCTGTTGTTGCCAGTATTTTTCTGCCACAAAATTAGACGAGTCGAGTAGTGTTTGTTTAACTAAACAGCACATTTAGAAATGAAAGGCAATGCAGTCCATAAAACACCACGTTTGGGTGTGCTTTTGTCACAGTCCAGCGGATCACCGGAACGGTAGACAACCGGAGAACGACTCACCCAAGCTTCCCTTTCAACCTACGCAATCCATATGCCATTGTCAGGGATGAGGAAGAGAAAGACGAAGAGAAAGATGAAAATGAAGGGCGCCCACTAGCCGATTTCATAACTGAAACATTAGGCGGGGTCAAAGCACAGCAGGAAATAACGCCTTTTTACTAGACAGTAAATTCCAACAACGAAGAATTGAACAAGGCATTTAAAAAAAATACGATTCCCTGTCTTCATTTTAGACGACTGAAGCTCATCAAGGAAAGCTGTGTGCGTCAGAGGTCTTCAAGTGCATCTCGCAAGTTCGAAAGTTACACACCAACACCCACGGAAAAATAAATAGAAAAAGATCGCATGGAAAATTCCCCCTAAAATGAAAGAAAACGCCACCCAGACTAATAAACAGCAAAGTAAGGAGGCGTTCTCAAAGTAAAGACTGAAGAGAAAAATATCCAGACGACTACGACGATTTAGAACAGGAAGGAAAACAAAAAAGTACAAAAAATAACCAACAGTACACGAAGACACACAAAAGTGGTGTGTACAGTAACCAACACGAAGACACACAAACGTGGTGTGTACAGAATTTAAATTAAAAAAAAACAACAGCGACTATGACGCAAATAGAGGTCTCCCTCGATGAATACTCAAGGGTACATGAGCCCACCACCACCCTTTTAACTTTGCCAGAACAAAATCAGAGCCACCATCAGACAGGAGAAAGCAACAAAAGGACATGAAGAGGAGAAATAGGCCGCCCCCCCCCCCGCATCACGCGAGACTCGAGTCAAAGAAAATACAATGAAAACCTAAACCACCAACAACAACGACAACGACAACGGTGATACAGATAGCAGCATTATCTGAAATGGGGATCTTTTAATTACTCCATTGCGGACATGATCTACCTACTGCTCAACCATATGTACTGGCCACCAGGATCCGTCTACGCTTAATCCACGGACACGGGGAGGGGGGGGGGGCACAGCACCGAAAACATCTGTAAAGTATACAGAGCATTAAACATCATTAGCATAGTGTACAGACTTGGTATGCTACTAGCACTCTTACTCTTCAAGAAACTCCCTTCAGACATCAGGGACTACAACAACGATAATAACACCACCAATCACAACATTATCCCGTGGACTACAGGGGCTAATACATGCTTCTTCCAATCTAAAATAAATACCATGGACAGCAGACTACCATTCATCATCACCGGTTGTTAGTTTCTTTGCATTCTAAAGAAATAATGTGTCGTTATACATGTCCTGCTTATATCTCTAGGATTTAAGTGCACAGACTAAATGTGGGTGACGTTATAAACATATTAATTGTGGTGTTTTTGTTTGAGTGAGTGGTGTAGGAATTAAGTGCACAAACTAAATATGGGTGACGTTATTTACATAGTCATTGTGGTGATTTTGTATGAGTGAGTGGTGTATAGGATAGTAAAAGCAAACACACATTTCAAGTTAATTAATCTCTTAATCTTGTGCTAACACACTTCGGGAAAATAAATTACCTTTAAATGATGAATAAAAGTTTTAGATTATGGAACGAACACTCTCTTATGTAATGAGTTGTTACTGCTGCAATGAATACTTAATAACTTTGGTTCCTTTTGCTGTTGTAATGTGTAACTAAACTAACTACAATCTCTCTCTCTCTCTCTCTCTCTCTCTCTCTCTCTCTCTCTCTCTCTCTCTCTCTCTCTCTCTCTCGCTCGCTCACTTAGATTCTCATATATAAAGCTTATCTCAATGTCGAGTGTTTTAACGGGAAATTATATTTTTTACACTAATGAATAACATTATCGATTTTAGAGCGACTATATTCACTACCGAAATTGTTTATTAGTATTGTGCTAAGCCGGAAGAGTGTTTGAAAGAAGAGAAAACTATAATTATATACCATTATATGTTTATGTAGTAAGTTTAACATATGCATGTATTAAGTATATACTGTGAATATAAATATAAAGGTTTGTACACGTTTTGTTGTATTAATATGGAATCATGCACAACCTGGCAATAAGCATGATTTGTGAATTTGTTTTCAAACAGGAAATATTTCTAGGTAAATGCTAGTCCAAAAAGGAGAGATTATCATTTTTTTTTAAATGACAAACGTTAGCGTTCTGTAAATAGAACAATGACACGACAAGCAAAATCTTCCTTGTATTCTTCCTTATTAGTGTGTATTTGTTTACAAGTTTTTGAATGTTTGTTAGCCTCAACATATTGAGGTCAAAGGTAATACGCAAGACCTGATGACGAAACAAGATACATTATTATATGAATGTGTCATTCGTGAGACAAGTTGTCGGTGATGTCTAATATATTGAGGTCAAAGGTAATACACAAGACCTGATGACGAAACAAGATACATTATTAAATAAATGTGTCATTCGTGAGACAAGTTGTCGGAGATGTCTAATATATTGAGGTCAAAGGTAATACGTGAGACAAGTTGTCGGAGATGTCTAACATATTTTAATTGCACGTTAATGTTGTTAGACTTCTTTATTGTGTGTGTGAGGTGGGAGTGATTAGCAGAGCGTGGAGTGTTTTGTTCGTAACCCTTGCACTCTTCATTAATTTGTTTAGACTTTAATTTTGTTTCTCATATACCCATTTAGCTAGGAATGAAAGAAATTAACTTTGGTGTAGATGTTAAATATACTTAATTAAAGGTAGTGACCATATTAATCACAAGAAGACACAATTATACCTTTAACACGAACAATTTATTTATAGAAGTGATAAATAATCCAGATAATTACTTATAACATACAATTATCGAGACTAGAGTTAAAGTTAGTTAACTTAACTTTAATTAAATTAAAGAACATAGTTGTCTTGTTCTTTACCCACTCTGCCTTCGCCCGAATTTTATCATAAATGAAATGCTACATTCACTACATTGATATGCAGCACAACGACATTTTAACCATTTATCGGATGATCTACTCACTACATTGATATCAACACAACGACATATTGACCTACTTTATTTGAGTGAGTTTAATAATACTATACAGTAAACAACTAGTGACGGCAGACAACTATTCGTGACGTTACAATGTAATTAGTTTAAAGTCCTTGTTAAAAGTCAGTGACGTAACTAGCATCATGCATTGTTGAAAGTATTCAAAATATTAGATCAAACGTTTTTTGACGACCAATCAAAGAAGGTTTTATTCATATTGTTGTTTTTGTTTAAAGTTGTCTTATGATAGATATTGAAGTACACAGTTTATTACAATGCACTCTGTAGATTTTTTCCAAGATAACTCATAGTTCATAATGAACAAACTGTAAAGAATTGAAAGAAAATATGCTATTTTAGGATAATGTAAACATTGTTAAGAGCAGAACTGAATATAAAGAATATGGCCATAAACACAGCACGGGACTGATTAAATATTTATTTTTAAAGACGTATTAGTGTAGTCTAAATTTAAGTGTTTCAGACAGTCATAAACTGCTTTTCTCTTGCTGTTGAGTGCAACTAACATCCCGGGAAAAGACTTATACACCCGATTTAATAAACTCATTCTTACCTGCCTATTAAAGTTGGGGGTATGACAATTATTATCTGTAAACAGAACATTTTTAATTGTAGTAGTTTGAAAATGTTTTTGAAAGTTTCATACTTGTAAGCTACTTATTAATATTGGTGTCAAGCTGTCTCCACTGTACATTCTATATATACAGTCTATTAAAGGTTTATATTTGTAAAGCATGTTCTCAAACAAGGATATGCTGTATGTTTGACAAAGACATTTTATTTTCCTTATTCTGAATCTCTAGGCCGTCTGGTAAGTGAAAAACTTTACGACACATTGCTCTAATAAGTAAGGAGGAGTTATATCTCATTTTCATTGCCCATTGCTTAATGAGAGGCAATAATTTTAGTAGTTCTCTCTGCTCGCGTATATTAGATTATTCCATGTCATGTCAGCACATACAATGGAAAATATCATTTATAACAATGCATCTTTTTCTATTTTCAGTTAAATGAGTTAAATGAGTTAAATGACACCTTCACATTCATTTTTTCTTTTCTTTACTAGCTGTCTCAAAAAAATTGTTCAAGTAAGATGTGGTGAGTTCGTTTTTAGTCGGGTGTGTGCATATTTATTTTTGTTCTCGTTTTCCTTGTTGGGTGGGTGGTATTTGTGGTTAGCTTTGTTTCAAAATGAGAGGGGCATATCACGAAAGGAGCTTCATTTAAGTACAAATTCCGAATTGAAGTAAACGATAAGTTAAAGTAGTCAGTGAGATAGATAGATAGATAGATAGATAGATGGATGGATGGATGGATGGATTGATGGATGGGTGATAGATAGATAGATAGATAGATAGATAGATAGATAGATAGATAGATAGACAGATAGATAGATAGACATATATATAGACATATATCTCAACTTAATGATAATGCTGATGTGTCTGGTTCTAAAAGACTGTAGTTGTACAATATGTCAGTAAGGTGATACACAAAGTTGATCTATTCTGTCTCTCTGCTTGCTCTCTAACTGTCTATCTCTCTTTCTCCTTCTACATGCTTACATATAAACGCATTTGAATGGAAAGCTTTATTTCATTCATATTAATACATTTGTGCACGCATGCACGTGCTAGCACACGCACTCTCACTTCCCTTTAATTTCATTTATAGATAGTATTGGACCGTACCTTCCCTCTTCCTTCTTGTGTTCGGTTTGCAAAGACACATTTTGGGGTTGAACCCTTTCTGCTGTTTGCTGTTGGAATTGATGCTATTAGAAATATATTATCTCACATTATCGGTCACAATCGATTTATTTTGGTGAACATAGTATTTATTTTACATTAATAAAGAGGTTAGTTAAACGTGCTTATTTGCATTCATAGCACAAGGTGTGTATGGTTATAAAGAGCATAACTATTTTCAGGTCTTGCCCTAATGATATAAACATATTTTAAAAAATAGTCATTTGTCATTTCATCAATTGTTCATGCTCTTTCTTGCATTCAAACTCTGCTTTGAACTGTCACTGACTATAAATAAAAGATACATAGTTTTACTTGGATACGATATAGCTCATTCGTCATAAAACTAATTTAAATGCGAGTTTGGTCACGTGACTAAGAAAACTTATTTAAATTTTGTTTTATTTAAAAGAGGGGCTATGTCCGATGAGGATCAACCTTAATATATGTAAAAAGTAAAAACTTTTTTATACATTGCACGGCACTTTAATAGCAGAAATTTATACACCAATTTAAAATAGCAAATATTTACTACTTCTCTTTCAAAGAGTATTATTTGACGCTCACTACTAAAATTTATTTTTTAAAAATCTATGTATGAATGATTGCAACGTTAAGTACATATGTCAAACTTATGCTTGCGTACATTATTGTGACGACATATATGGTCTAATTTAATACTTATATATTATTTTAAATACAATGTCATGCTAGTGTACATTATTGTGACGACATATCGGGTCTAATTTAATACCTATATATTATTTTAAATACAAGGTCATACTCGTTCGACAGAGTTGTGCACTTCTACTAAAGGCAGGAAATATACAAGTTGATCTAAATGGAGGTCAGTGGAATGTAGAGAATTGTTAAAAACACGACGCACTTGTACAGTTTGCTATACACAATATAGAAGGAAAGGAATAGCAACATTTCCTTGAGTTTCTTCTTTTTTTAATTTTGAAATTTATTGTTTATCAATATTCCTCCACATCTGACAAAGAACGGTTTATAGTAGGATTGGGGAATATGTTTATAAAAAAATTAATGCTTTGTAGAAACGGGTACCAACACTGCTGTATATCACTAGAAACGGGTATCAACACTGATGCATATTACTAGAAACGGGTATCAACACTGATGCATATTACTAGAAACGGGTATCAACACTGATGCATATTACTAGAAACGGGTATCAGCACGGATGCATATCGCTATAAACGGGTATCAACACGGATGCACATCACTATAAACGAATAACATAATGATGCATATCACTAGAAACGGGTATCAACACTGATGCATATTACTAGAAACGGGTATCAACACTGATACATATAACTAGAAACGGGTATCAGCACGGATGCATATCGCTATAAACGGGTATCAACATTGATGCATATTACTAGAAACGGGTATCAACACTGATACACATCACTAGAAACGGGTATCAGCTCTGATGCACATCACTATAAACGGATAACATAATGATGCATATCACTAGAAACGGGTATCAACGCTGATGCACATAACTATAAACGGGTATCAGCATGATGCATATCAATATAAACAGGTATCAGCACTGATGCATATCTCAAAACTAATACGGCGATCGAGCGCCCCGATCATTTCAAGAGAACAGTGTGCTAGAGGAGCAGGTGAAGAATAGACAATTTTATTGTGAAAAATAAACTTGTGACATTGTTACGAAAGCACGTGAAATACTATTGCAGCCTTATCTTTGACTAGGCTATGTGCAAACTATTATTGCTTATCTCTATAATTCCATTTCTGTTCTATGATAAGAATGATTCTGTGATTTATATTTTGATAATCCACTGAATTATGTGTTAGGATAAGACTGTATAAGCATTGAAATTATTCAAACAATGTTTCGTGGAAATGTTGATGTCAATTAATCTTTTCATTGTATTTGTTATATGTATATTTGATTGTTGATTTAATAAACTTATTGACGTTACATATATTTATAACCATATGTTATAGAAATAGAGGGTGTCGATTAGCGCTCGCTAAATGTAGATTAAAAGATGGACTTATCTTCTCCTGTGGTAAGAAGTTTTCCACCTATGGAAATATTGTGTGTGAGAGAATTATTAATAGCATAATTTATAATTAGTTCTGGAGAATTCTGGTGAAAAATAACCTATAACTAGAGCATCATTGTGTCACAAGGTGATATTTAAATAATGTTTGAACTTTTGATTTAAATATGAGTTGCATTATAGCAGGCGTTATATCAATCCGTGATTAACATTCATTAAATCCTTAAAATACTTTTGAGATCTTAAGGTGGGTGTCTGTTAAGAAGTTGTATGTTTTATTATACAACTCTTCTTGTAAAAATGATGTTAATTTTATAAATATAGATGTTGTCTTCAAATTCAGTCATCTAAAATCCGTTGTAATCACTTTGGGGGAAATGCTCAGACGACCTTAAAAACGGTCGCTTGAACTCGTGGAATTGGCTCTTCACAAATCTCATGATACTCATGGTTATAAACCTTTCTCTTTACAGGGTCAGACACAGGGGTCAAATAAAATGAAGCTAAATGCATTTTCGGATTTCGTTTGTCTACCGTGTGAGGAAGAGTTTCAGTCGATTTTATTATCTGCTTTGATTTCATGTTTTTTTCTTTAAGAACACTTTTCACTGTGCGGTACTCAGCAGAGGTTTCGTTAATATTTCTTTGTTGAGAGGTCGGTGTTAAATAATTATCTTTCATCTCCTCCCGAATTTCGTCAGCGCTCTGTTTCTCCTTTTCTACGTTCTGACTTGGTGAAATATCTGGGGGGAAATAAATAAAATATTTTTAAAATAAAGATAGTATAAACTCATTCGTAAAATTTGTATTAAACGATTAAGCGCAATTTGTAATATTATTGAAAATATAGAGGGAAAGATTATAACAAAGTTGTAATTATATGTGCATGACTATTGCTACTTCATACAGAAAGGTCTTAATGGAATGAAAAATGTGTGTGTGTGTGTGTGTGTGTGCGTGCGTGCGTGCGTGCGTTTGTGTCACGAATAAACTATAAAATTAGTGAAAAAGACAGTTAAGCAACTTCAACAAAAATTGAGCAATTTCATGTGCAATTGAGAGGTGTTGACCCAGGTTTCAGTGTTGAGCTCAGTGCTAGAAGATTTTCAGTGAATTTTCCTATACCGGACGTGTATGTATGTATGTGATTGTGTGCTTGTTTGTGCGTGAAAGCTTTGCCGTTTTAATGAGAAAACTATCATAACAAAATCAGCCAGGATGGCGGTTTCTTAAATATGATGTTTGAAATTTTACTATGACGTGATTATTTTCTGCAAACTTTGTTGCCTTTATGCACCAGAACAAAGACATAATTTAATACGCATTTTCATACGACAGATGTATGAAGTATTTCCCCAGGTAAGACGGCATGTTTGTTTTTCCTCATAGTGCAGTGGCTTTGCGAAAGTTGAATTTTCTATTACGATCTGTTAAACTGTGAAATGCTTAGAGTATTTAACTCCATGGATTTAAATCTTTAGGGGACTATTTGCACTATCTGTGATTTAAAACTTTGGTGGACTATTTACATTATCTTTGATGTAAAGCTTTGGTGGACTATTTACCTTATCTTTGATTTAAAACTTTGGTGGACTATTTACATTATCTTTGATTTAAAACTTTGGTGGACTATTTACATTATCTTCGATTTAAAACTTTGGTGGACTATTTGCACTCTCTGTGATTTAAAACTTTGGGGGACTATTTACATTCTCTTGATTTAAAGCTTTGGGGGACTATTTACACTCTGTGATTTAAAACTTTGGGGGACTATTTACACTAACTAATTTTAAAACTGTGTTAGACTATTTACAAGATCTATGATTTAAATCATCGGTGTACTATTTACACTACATATGATTATAAGGTTGGTGGACAATTTACACTATTTATGATTTAAATCACTGGTGGACTATTTACACTACATATGATTGTCACAGGAAATGAGGGACAGAAATTATATTTTATTTCATTTTAAAAAACCGCTAACAAAACTAATTGAAGTAACCCGAGTTTTGTTATTTTTCGTATGTAGCATGTAACTTCCAGTAACGGTCACCTAAGATCTCTTTAGTAGACAGACGTTCGTGACGCAGTGTGTGTTAATTATCATATTGAATATATATATTAGTTTGTGAAAGATATGTATATTAAATGATTGGGACAACTGCGCACTTCGAGTCACGTGTTGTTGACAAGAGAAGTGGCCAGTGCGCAATTAGAATTCGCTACAGAAAAGCGTGCATCGCAATTACCACTATATTATCCAAGGCAAAAATCATGTCACGGGACATAGCTTCTGGAAGTTTTGGAAACCTTCAGTGAAGGCTATATAAGAGGCGAAATGAAGACTTTACTCTCAATGTTGAAAACGTCGATTCGTCTGAAGCCAGTCTAACTTCACGTATGAATTATCTCATGTACAGAGATTTCATAAAGGAAAGCTGCAAAGATCTCTTTCCCTCCGTTTTCCATCCGTCTGATGCCATATATTGAGTAACGAGGCAAAATTACTCAGTATAATTGTTGGCAAAGTGGAAAGTTCGCTGTCAAAGAAAACCCAATGCACGCGACGCTGGTTGTATGCAGTTAACGACACGAGGGACCAACTTGTTCTTCCCCCTGTCTGAGTTCGTTTTGGCAGTCTATCCCGCAAATTGAGGGGCTAGCGCCGGAGATACATATCCGGATTTCTACACTCAATGTAATGCGACGACACATCCCACTGGACGACTCCGCCCGATAATGCTAAACGTCGTTGGGGTGTCCGTATCCACGACAACCAGAAACAGCGACAATTATCGAGACTGACAACAGTCAGTTAAATTTCAGATTTCTCCCCAGTGATAATCTGAAAGTGGTGCCTAGATTCTGCAGAATCTTCACCTGTAATGCACGCCTCAATTGCGTGTGATCTTCACTTTGAAGTGCCGCTTGTAAGTGACGTGTGAGCTTACGTCATCTCCTTGGAACTCTGACATTAATAGTGAGTAATAATTAGCACGGCTAACGCGCACATACTTAACTCAGGACTCTTAAGAAAATGAACACTATTATATCGTTTGCAAAATAAGAACTCTAATGTTAAAAGTAATGCTTATTTTACATGTAAACTATTGTTAAAGCGGCCACATTTGCCGCATAAGAATTGTGTAATTAATCTTTATTTTATATTTTGAATTTCATCATTTTCATCTCCCCTTATTTCCCACAGAGTGTATGATATTGGAAAGTTGAATGAATGATTAATCACTGTGCGAAAGAGTAGTGCCCCCTTTTTTAAATCGGGAATAAATAACCTGATTTAAACATCTTTCAACTCTCTTGTTATTCATAGTTTTTGAGAGGGACGAAAGAATTTGTACTATTGTTTTGCACCGTTCGTCTGTTCGTCCATTTATTCACATTTATGATACACACTCACAACACACACCGCCAATAAAACGTTCCTTGGCATGACATTAATAAATTGGGCCCCACCCAAACATCAATGGAGTATGTCATGTGTGTCTATGTAACAACTTGACGCGACGTAGTACTGGCATACGTCACCGGGCTTTTCTTGGAGGTGCACCGGAGCAGGCCAAAATTAGACTTCACCCCTTGCATCTCTAACTTCAGCTCGAGGTCGGCTTGTAACGAGCCTCCCGTTTTGTGACATCTGGTGACCACTGACCGTGATCTGACAAGGTAAATTGTGTTGTTGTAAGAAAGTATCATCTCTTTCCTGCTTTTCTATCTCATCACCATTATGCATTGTTTATTGCATGTTAGGGCTTTGCTATTGAGACTTAGGTGAACTGGATTTTGATAAGACTTATTATTGTGTTGAAATAAGTTTTATAATCTTTACGCTATTATCGTTAATGCGTACCGACTCGTGTTTAGACGTACATAGATCGATATTTTGTACGCTACATTAGCAACTGTTGTTTTGCTAATTTTGCTAACTTTGCAAATTTGCGATTAGGATTTCTTTTATTCGTGTTTGTCATAATCCTAATCACGTGGTGGCTGGTGTTCATACACACACCATTGCACCACTTGTGACCGACAGAGGTCAAAATCCCGCGAATATTCTAAGTCACTTTATCCATACTCGTGATAACTAGCAATTTTAAAAATGGCCGAGCTAGTAAACATAAAGAAAGAACTTATGGCTATGGGTAGAGAATTCGGGTACGAGAAAGCCGACCTAAAGAAATACGTGGATGAGGAGATAACTAAATGGTATGTTGCGAAAGAAAATGAGGCGAAAGAGGTGAGAGAGCTAGAAGATAAGAGACAGTTAGCTAAACAGCTAGAGATGCAAACTCTGAGAGAACTAGAGGATAAGAAAAATAAGCTAGAGGAAAAAAGAGCTAAAGAGGCAAGAGAAATAGAGTTATTAAAGATTCAGTCTGCTAGGGATTTAGAAGATAAAAGGCAGGAAGCAGAAGAGAAAAAGCTTAGATTAAAAGCTAAAGCACATCAGGAACAGCTTGAATTAGCTAAGCAAGAGTTAACAGCTAGAGAGAAGTTGTTAGAGGGGACTGCTAAGCAACAGGCCGAATTAAATAAACCCCGGACACGGCTAGCTTTCTTCAACCATGAAGTCGAGACGATTGACGAGTTTTTGACACGCTTTGACAGCTTCATTGCCAACTTTAATTACACTGACATTGAAAAGAAACAACAACTCGGTCAAATACTTCAAGGTGAAAGCTCGCGCGCATTTACTGATCTAACGCGCGATCCCGCTATTACTTATGCAGATCTCAAAACGGGTTTGATGCGTACTTTTCAATGTACAGCAGAAGGCTTTCGAAAAATGTTTAGGAGAGCCATACCTAAAGCAAATGACACCATGCAAGCCTTCGGTACCCGGTTACGCCATTATCTTGATAGATGGATTGATTTGACAGACATCCAGAAGACATATGAGGGCCTATTTGATTTGATATTAAGAGATCAATTTCTCCATATTGCTCCGCCTGCAATGACGACATATTTGCAGCGAAATCCCCCGACTAACTTCTGTGATATGTTGAAGTTAGCAGACACGTATAATGATTACCCCGATCCGGTAATTACGAGGAGTGCACCACGCCCTCCTCTTACAAATCGGCAGAAGTATACACCGAAATTCAACCGACCGATGACGAAATCGGACAAACCCGAACCGGTACAGCGGACATATACTAAGTCACAAGACGTACGACGTCACACACGCGACTCCCCACCTATGACATGTTACACTTGCAAAGGGAAGGGGCATAGTTCTCAGAACTGTCCCAGTCCACGTGATGTAAAAGTATGCACTGAAACAGGTGCAACTCTAAAGACCCAACAGGCTACAGTAAACGGAAAAAGAGTCAAAATACTGGTCGACACAGGTGCGTCCATAAGCTGCATAAATGCTAAACTTGTACGCCCTGAACAGTATCTAAGGGGTAGTGTCCGCATTCGATGTGTTATGGGACACCTTAGTACATGTCCAAGAGCCACTGTACATGTTACGTCACCCGTATTTTCCGGTACAGTCACCGCCGCAGTGATAAGAGACATGCAGTTCGGATTCATACTATCGCCCGGGCAGTGTGACACACACACTGATGGCATCTATCCTGTTCTCCCCGTAACCACTAGAGCACAACGGGAACGTAGTAAACAAGGACCCCCAGCTCTAAAGATAGTCGAGAATACATTCCCGCAGTTGACCCCAAGTCAACTCAGTCACCTGCAGCAGGAGGACAAAAGTTTGTCCTCAATGCTAAAGCTGGCACGGAAAAACACTATTACGTCCAGCAAGTACGCGACGATTACGTATTTCCTGAAGGACGGACTAGCGTTTCGGCGCACCGACTATAAGGAAAATGATACTAGAAGCACCACGTGTTTATTTACCCCTACACCACTCAGACCGCTGATTCTTAGCTTTGCACACGACTCAATCATGTCTGGACATCAGGGCGCACGGCGCACTGAGCAGCGAGTTCGTGAGGACTTCTTTTGGCCAGGCCTGAGTCGGGATGTTCGCTCGTACGTTCGTACATGTACGCAGTGTCAACAACATATTGACCGAGGGCGTGTCAGTCGAGTTCCCCTCGAGATAGTACCAACAGTAGAGGAACCATTCCTAAAAGTCGCAGTAGACATTATTGGCCCAATCATTCCCGCGGCCGAAGGAGGATATCACTATATCCTAACAATCGTGGATTTTGCAACACGATATCCAGAAGCAGTCGCATTAAAGGGCATCACAGCGATCGAAGTCGCAGACGCTTTAATAGACGTATTTTCTCGCACGGGCGTTCCCCGAGAAATATTGAGTGACCAGGGCACTCAATTCACCTCAGCAATGATGGCTGAAACAATGCGTCTACTAGCGTGTAAACAGTTGTTCTCATCACCATATCACGCTCAGTCTAATGGTGCCGTTGAACGCTTCAACGGTACAATAAAGAAAATGTTAATTAAAATGGCCTCGGAACAACCCGACCAGTGGCCACGTTTTCTAGCACCATTACTCTTCGCGTATCGCGAACTCCCACAAGAGAGTACGGGCTACTCACCATTCCAACTACTATACGGCAGGCAACCTCGGGGTCCCCTTAAGCTAATAAAAGAAACATGGGTCAAGGGAGACACTGTGACTGATGGTAAAGATGTTCACACATACGTAGCCGAACTACGTCAACGTCTGACCGAGACATGTCACTTAGCACAGGAAAACATTCGCGAAAAACAACCCCGATACAAGCGAAATTTTGACCGTACGGCTGTGGAACGTGACCTCGAACCAGGTCAGCTCGTGTTACTCTTGCGGCCCACGCATAACAACCGCATGCAAATGCACTGGCGTGGACCCTACCGTGTTATTAAGCGTGTGAAGCAGAACGATTATAGCATACAGATAGGAAATAAGCAGAAAATCTATCACATAAATATGCTCAAGCGGTACTATGAACGCAGCAACGAACAGATACAAAACGTGAATGTCGCACTGATACAATTGGAAGACTCCAATTTCAGAACAGACATGATGTCCGCCGAAACCCAGCCTAACTCCGCAGTTACAGTCGATCAAGTCGAGATTGACTCGAACTTGACTGTCGAACAGCGCGACGCAATGTCAAAACTCTTACACAGACACGCGCGCATATTCACCGACCAACCGGGCCACTCAGATTTGGTTGAACACCGCATAAAACTTTTAAGTGACAAACCGATACGCTTAAAACAGTACCCACAGAAATATGAGAGCACAAAGTACATAGCAGAACAGGTGCGTGAAATGCAAAAACAGGGCGTGATTGAACATTCAATCTCCCCATATTCATCACCGGTCGTCTTAGTTAAAAAGAAAGACGGTACGCTTCGTTTTTGTGTGGACTACAGACAGTTAAATGAGATAACTGAATTCGATGCGGAACCTATCCCAAATCAGGACGAATTATTCGCAAAACTAACCAAGGCACATTACTTTTCGAAGTTTGACATGTGCAAAGGGTACTGGCAACTGTCAGTTGCTATTGACGACAGACCAAAAACAGCATTTCCAACCCCGCTAGGCTTATTTCAGTTTTGCCGACTACCGTTCGGACTAGCGAACGCACCCGCAACATTTGCGCGCTTCATGCGAAAGTTACCGTTAGAGAGCGTTAACGCATTGAATTTCTTTGATGACATACTGGTAGCAACAGGAACATGGGACCAACATTTATCCTCAGTGAGTGGTCTACTTGACATTCTCGAGCGCCATAAATTGACCGTGAAACCCTCCAAAGTACGCGCGGGCTTTCGAGAGATTGAGTTTCTTGGCCATATCATAAGTGACGGACATATAGGCCCAAATCTAGACTTAACTGCAGCCATTCGTGACATGACCTTACCGACTACAAAGAAACAGGTCAGGGCAGTTTTGGGGCTAGTGGGGTACTACCGAAAATTTGTCCCAAACTTCAGTACGCTTCTTAAACCACTGACGGACTTAACTGGGAACAAACAACCTACGAAAATACGATGGACGGCCGAGTGTAGCACCGCCCTCGAAAAGGTGAAGGACATCTTGACCAGTAAACCCGTCCTACAGTTACCAGACTTTGACAAAAGATTTATTGTCAGGACCGACGCATCAGACGAAGGCCTCGGTGCCATACTTCTCCAAGAGACAGATGACGAATACCTACCGGTAGCATACGCGTCTAAGAAACTGTTAGATCGTGAGACACGGTATTCTACGATTGAAAAAGAGTGCTTAGCAATCGTATGGGCACTCAAGAAATTTAGTGCTTATCTGTACTCTAAACCATTCATCCTGCAGTGCGATCATAAGCCGCTGACATATCTGCGCACTAGCATGTATGATAACGCTAGGCTAACTAGATGGACACTCCTGCTACAGGAGTATAGCTTCGTTGTCGAACACATCGCGGGCCGAGAGAATTCGGGTGCCGATGCATTATCCCGGCATGCCATAACCGCGATATAAACAAGAGAGAGGATAGTCTCTCCACAGATGCGCATAAAATTCCTGTGGGGACTATCGTGTGAAATAAAATTTTTTTGTTCCTATTTGATTTCCACTCTGTGAGCTCCAATCAATTTTAAGAAGGGGGTTGTCACAGGAAATGAGGGACAGAAATTATATTTTATTTCATTTTAAAAAACCGCTAACAAAACTAATTGAAGTAACCCGAGTTTTGTTATTTTTCGTATGTAGCATGTAACTTCCAGTAACGGTCACCTAAGATCTCTTTAGTAGACAGACGTTCGTGACGCAGTGTGTGTTAATTATCATATTGAATATATATATTAGTTTGTGAAAGATATGTATATTAAATGATTGGGACAACTGCGCACTTCGAGTCACGTGTTGTTGACAAGAGAAGTGGCCAGTGCGCAATTAGAATTCGCTACAGAAAAGCGTGCATCGCAATTACCACTATATTATCCAAGGCAAAAATCATGTCACGGGACATAGCTTCTGGAAGTTTTGGAAACCTTCAGTGAAGGCTATATAAGAGGCGAAATGAAGACTTTACTCTCAATGTTGAAAACGTCGATTCGTCTGAAGCCAGTCTAACTTCACGTATGAATTATCTCATGTACAGAGATTTCATAAAGGAAAGCTGCAAAGATCTCTTTCCCTCCGTTTTCCATCCGTCTGATGCCATATATTGAGTAACGAGGCAAAATTACTCAGTATAATTGTTGGCAAAGTGGAAAGTTCGCTGTCAAAGAAAACCCAATGCACGCGACGCTGGTTGTATGCAGTTAACGACACGAGGGACCAACTTGTTCTTCCCCCTGTCTGAGTTCGTTTTGGCAGTCTATCCCGCAAATTGAGGGGCTAGCGCCGGAGATACATATCCGGATTTCTACACTCAATGTAATGCGACGACACATCCCACTGGACGACTCCGCCCGATAATGCTAAACGTCGTTGGGGTGTCCGTATCCACGACAACCAGAAACAGCGACAATTATCGAGACTGACAACAGTCAGTTAAATTTCAGATTTCTCCCCAGTGATAATCTGAAAGTGGTGCCTAGATTCTGCAGAATCTTCACCTGTAATGCACGCCTCAATTGCGTGTGATCTTCACTTTGAAGTGCCGCTTGTAAGTGACGTGTGAGCTTACGTCATCTCCTTGGAACTCTGACATTAATAGTGAGTAATAATTAGCACGGCTAACGCGCACATACTTAACTCAGGACTCTTAAGAAAATGAACACTATTATATCGTTTGCAAAATAAGAACTCTAATGTTAAAAGTAATGCTTATTTTACATGTAAACTATTGTTAAAGCGGCCACATTTGCCGCATAAGAATTGTGTAATTAATCTTTATTTTATATTTTGAATTTCATCATTTTCATCTCCCCTTATTTCCCACAGAGTGTATGATATTGGAAAGTTGAATGAATGATTAATCACTGTGCGAAAGAGTAGTGCCCCCTTTTTTAAATCGGGAATAAATAACCTGATTTAAACATCTTTCAACTCTCTTGTTATTCATAGTTTTTGAGAGGGACGAAAGAATTTGTACTATTGTTTTGCACCGTTCGTCTGTTCGTCCATTTATTCACATTTATGATACACACTCACAACACACACCGCCAATAAAACGTTCCTTGGCATGACATTAATAAATTGGGCCCCACCCAAACATCAATGGAGTATGTCATGTGTGTCTATGTAACAACTTGACGCGACGTAGTACTGGCATACGTCACCGGGCTTTTCTTGGAGGTGCACCGGAGCAGGCCAAAATTAGACTTCACCCCTTGCATCTCTAACTTCAGCTCGAGGTCGGCTTGTAACGAGCCTCCCGTTTTGTGACAATGATTATAAGGTTGGTGGACAATTTACACTATTTATGATTTAAATCACTGGTGGACTATTTACACTACATATGATTATAAGGTTGGTGGACAATTTACACTATTTATGATTTAAATCAATGGTGGACTATTTACACTACATATGATTATAAGGTTGGTGGACAATTTACACTATTTATGATTTAAATCAATGGTGGACTATTTACACTACATTCCTGAAGCAACCTTAATAGATACACATTAATATTTGTAAGGTAGAATAAAAGAAATCTTCTAAATTAAAAAGTTTTTGAGAATACTGGTTACTAAAATAATGATTCGTACAATGAAGTTCCGAATATAAAAATACAACGTAGATGAGTAATGTGGTCGATATAAGGACCTTGTATTAGGAAAAAACATCAGCCATGAAGATATTTCTGGTGAACCAGACATATGTGATATTATGAGGGTGAATCCTTGGGGACATATTTACATACGGAAGTATGTTTTATACTTCACAAATTATTGTGCGTGAGAAATGCGAACATCAGAAACATTTAAGTATATTTGTGCATTGCTGAATTCATTGCGTTTTCTGCTAGACATAATTCATCGATGATATACTTTTAATAATAGGTGTACATAATTCAACAACCTTATGTTTTCAATAATAGATGTACATACATCTAGACGATAATTGAAATTGTGAAATCCATGCTTTCTAAGGAAAAGGTCGAACAAAAACATCATGAAAATCATTACTGACTTGCGTTTCGCATTCCGCAAATATCATGAAGTAAAATTGTCCGCATCTGATCTAGTTGTTGTACATTTATTGTTTTAGATATGTCAACATACACATACTCCAACAAACACACACGTGAATAGGCATACACATTCAATTGAATATTTCATTTAAAAAAAAGTAAATAAAACATCTATATATAATTATCATTCGTCTAACATAGTGGAAAGATGTGCATTTACATTTGATATCTGATATTTCGCGATGTGTTAAAAATAGCTCTTGTTAGAATTTCGTTTGATACCTATGTAAACAGTAAATATTGTACACTTTTCTTTATGCCGTTTTCTGCACAAAGGTCACAAAATGTATATAATTTTATTTCACAATTTAATTTTGCTTCACGCAAATATAAACATTATGGCGTTTGCCACAATAAAATAAATGCAGATCTCACCTTGTACTATATCAGATTCAATGTTCTCTTCAGACTGTTAGGGAAAAGAAATGAGATTTTGATGGAGACATAATCACTTTCCTCTCTGACTTGTCAACAATAATGGTCATGCGTCAATAAATCTTAACAAAGACCACTAAATCTTAACACGTCACTAAATCTTAACACGCCACTAAATCTTAACACAGCCCACTAAATCTTAACACGTCACTAAACATAACACGTCACTAAATCTAAACACGCCACTAAATCTTAACATATACCATTAAATATTAATACGTTACTAAATCTTAACACGTCACTAAATCTTTACACAGTAATGTTACAGGTAAAACAAGTATACGGCGGGAAAGAGCGAGAGACCGAGGCAGAGAAAAATACAGGACAAAGAAAGAAATGGAGAGAATAAGACAAAATCAAACGTAATAATATACAGAACGATTGGAATTAATTGCATTATAAATAAATATTTTTTTAAATATCAAAGAACGTACATGTTGTAAGAGACAAAAATGAAAAGAAACAAGCAAGCAACCAAAGGGTAAATATAAATGTAAATAATTCTAGCAAATTTTAGTTTTATTTATACATATAAAATGAGAATAATTTGTTATAGATGCAATTGATTCTTACTAATTTCTTAATAGTATGATGCAAACAGATTTAAAGAAAAAATTAAATGTATTTATAGTTGTTGTTTGAGAAAAAGTAAAACTAACATAAACAATCATAATAAAAAGAAAATGTGTGTAATAAATGTGTAATGTAAATGTACAAAATTCTCTTAAAATCAGATCGATCCTTTAAAGAGTATTGTCTGATATTTGTAGGGTTTAAAATATTAGTTCAAATTCTAGTCACAACGTCCTGTCCTACAATATTCAAATAAAACGTTGGAGATCATAGCTAAGGATTTTACAGATTAGTGTCAATACACACCTTAAGTTTACTCATGAACAGATTTGCAACAATCAGCAAAGAGCGTATTGCACGCGAGTGTGTGTGTGTGTGTGTGTGTGTGTGTGTGTGTGTGTGTGTGTGTGTGTGTGTGTGTGTGTGTGTGTGTGTGTGTGTGTGTGTGTGTGTGTGTGTGTGTGTGTGTGTGTTGAGAAAGAGAAAAAAAAAACATACAACAGACAGAACGGGGAATTGGCGGGTGGAGGGTAGTAATAGTGTATTTTTGAAATGGCTACTTTAGCATTTTCAATATAATTCGTTCTACAATTACATTTAATTGTACTAACTTTGTCGCCCTGTGCTTTTTGGTTTATCGCAGTGACGATAAAATGTATTCACAATATTCACGTCATATTCATCTGTCACTTCTTCGTAGTCTTGGAGAACTGGTTTGGAAAAGTCTAGGACGTGATGACGTTGTTGCGCCGCTTGTTCAATGTTAGGTCGTGCAAAATGTGCAGATGTATAGTGGAAGTAATTATCGTTTCTAGAATAAATAGAATACATATTTTACCCTACGTATTCCTTCATGAATATATTCGTGTACATATGTATGCATATGCTTATATATTTATGCATTTATCTACTATCTAATTGCGTGTGTATCTGTATACGTATATTCATATTGATACACTATACATATATAACTGAGTGTATTTTATTTATTGCACTTACCTTTTTGAGTGAGCTGTAAAATAAAAACAAATCGTACATTAAATATTTGTTTCATATATTTTTTGTTTATTATTAAATAAGTAAAATGTTATTGTTATTACATATTACAAGAATTCCATATGTGTCATTGTCCAAGAATGGTACTCATTTCATAAATTAATTCTAAACTATTGATCTTTGTCTCTGCCTGTCTTGGATGTCTGTCTTTTTCTCTCCGTCTATTCGAACTGTCCCCATGTAATTATCGCTTACTCCTGAGGTGTACTTTTGTGTCTCTAGCTAATACATGAAGTTGCATTGGAGTATGTGTCAATATTATGAGCAAGAAATGTAATTAAATCCATGAATTTAATAAAATGAAATCCAAGAATCACTATTACTTTGTTTATATGAGCAAGTGTCATAGTCATGAGTTATTACAACGAATTAGTGTTGTAAAGACAGATTATTATTTATCATCTAATGTACGCAATTTAGAGACTGAAAATCAACAAGATAGATGGATGTTAATTGTAAGGAAGCTAATTACCAATTTACACTGTTTACAAAATATTTCACAATTATATTGTCCTAGTTCAATGTATATGTTGTGAATCGTATAACAATGTAAAGGAAATAAAGAGAAATATAGGTAACCGCAATTGAACCAAAGCAAGAAAAGCAATGGAGTGCAACCATACTTTGAAGTTTAATATTTTATTAATTTTAATATAAATGAGAGAATATAATATAATTAAATATGATAATTTAGCATTTTGAGCAATCTGAATTCACTTCGCTTGTAGAACTGTTTATAGTGTAGTTTACAACCAACAAATAAAATTATATAAACCGAAAATGGCGTCTTTTGGACGTCATCTTCGGCACACACTACAGTAATTGACTAGGACATGCTTGTAATAAAATGCTAGAAGGGAAAATTGATTAAGATAACTTATTGATTAATGTAGCAGAGTCAAGACAAATTATACTTGACCTCTTAACCCGCTTTCGTTTAAATTCGTTATTTCAAAACTATTTTCCATGTAGTTCGCCTTTATTTATGAACATATACTTTTCATTCCAGATGAACATTTTCAATCTTTCTTTTTATAAAAGAGTTATATGTGCTATAAAGATTTTGCGAAATATGTTCGAGGTGTCATCAATACTTTATGAATCGCAAAATTTTGCTAAGGGAACATGTAGAAATATTAAAACATAGAACTAAATGTTTGCTTTATTCAAATAAATGTATTACAGGAAATACGTACGTCTTACGATCGCTTTCAGCGACTTAAAATGTACCAGTTCCTTTGCAAGACATATTTAACGATAATTATGATCTATTCCTTAGCGTCAATATATTCGTAATGCATGTTATCATGAGAAAAGCACACTGATATTTCAATCCACCCATCAGTCAATCAGGCATGCAATTAATCAATTAGACAAATTGGTAATCAAATACAAGGTAATCAACTAGCCAGACAATGTCTCATACACACACAAAATTCAATGTAGTCTCACATTGTTTCTGTTTGTCTTCTGTCTTTCCCATTCATCTCTCTCTCTCTCTCTCTCTCTCTCTCTCTCTCTCTCTCTCTCTCTCTCTCTCTCTCTCTCTCTCTCTCTCTCTCTCTCTCTCTCTCTCTCTCTCTCTCTCTCTCTCTCTCTCTCTCTCCGTCCTAATAAAGGATTCAACAAAATACAGTTGCAGTAAATAAATCAAAAACTTGTAAGTTTTAGATGGTAATAGTGTCAGTATGTTTACTAATATTAGCTAGTTGATGATCAGTTTCAGTATTCATTAACATCTAACATTGCAATTTTTCTAGCGTATAATTTATACTTGCTTCTGTTCCATTAACATCTAACATTGCCATTTTCTAGCGTATAATTTATACTTGCTTCTGTTCCATTTCACTTTCAGTACGATACCAATGACGATTGCGGAGATGATAATCAAACCACTTGCAATTGCCAACGGAAACGTGATACTCGATAAGATGTCCGTGGAAGATGAATCTGTAGTCGTCGTTTCTGTTTTTGAATCTAGATCTGAAATACAGTAGAATATGCTGTATATGGACTAGTAAAAAATAATGTAAAGTGCATACACGACTATTAAGTTTGGACTTCAGGCTAAAGTATTTTACGAGGTATCAAAATAAATAGCAAGTAATTCTTTGTATTGATGTATATGTGCGTATATGATTTGGTATTTAGTACTCTTATTTAATGATTTATATTGCTGTTGTTGTTATTGGTATTGCAACTGTGACTGTGACTGAGATTGTGATGGTGATGGTTAAGTTATCAATATCGTTATAACCATTGCATTTGCCATTGTTGTTGTTATCATAAAATAATAGTTATGCAACATGAATTTGTATATTGTTAAGACAGGGCCGCTTTTATTCATGATAAAATTAATCTTCACACTTACAGTATTTTTGCCCTTCCAGGCGTTCGGTTGACGGACTGGAAGAGTGCCCCTTGCACTTTCTCCAGAATAAATTCGTAGTATTTTAATGAACACTTTTAAAGAATAACCATGATCTGACACACGTCCTAAAGAAGTAGCGAATATCCTACACCCCCCAAAAATGGCTATACATCCTTAATACTCATCAGAATCAATGTAATATTTATATATAGTATAAATATAATATAATGTATTTATATTTGCTCTCTGCCTTGATAGAACATTTATTCTTTCACTATAATCTTCAAACAATCTTGACCCGTACTGCACTAAATATGTACGTATTAACGTCTGTTAAGATAACAAGCTGTATTTTGTCATGTTGTGAACATATCCTAAACAATACAAAACAGTTTTACAGAGATTTAGATTTTCTGCATTAAGTACTACACATTTCTTATTCTATTATTAAAATGTAGATTGATCAACATTAAATCGCATGGTATTTATGCTAGTTAAATAGCAACATAACAGAGTTTACACACAGACATTGAATATATCATTACTCAGGAAAAGGAAAGGCACAAGAATACATTTTTAGTCAGAGGAAAAAGAGCATAAAGTTACAAGTAAGGACTTACGCATTTACGCATGACAGCATTATCCACGCAAGTGCACGCAAGCGGGGTCTCTTTGGACTCTTTTTGAAATGCGTGATAAAACAAGATTTCTAATTCAATGAGGTATTCTCCCATAACTCCTTTTGTTGCACATTGGTTAATTACAAATGGACAGTAGACGGCCATTGGGTACCTACACTTGGTCAATGCACTGCAATTGGCTGAGTCTAACAGATTAACTTCTTGTATCGTGCAATAAGTCGTTTTCCATTTTCCAAGATGTTGGGTGGTTCGTGTGTTCTCAGGAATTTACGCTATTTACATTTTATTAGGAGTTAAATAGCTCAAGGCAATGCCTAAAAATCCGTTTTAGATGGATTCTGTTTTTTTTTTCCACAGTGTGAGTGTGTACTTAACGTGCATTATGCGATGGTTACTTTAAACACTAAATGTCGGAAATACAAGCAAGTGCACCACAATTTATCGCAACAAAGTATTTTATAAATAAAGTGCAGATATGTGTATTAAATATGAAGGCAAATTTGGCAAATAAAAGTAAGGGGTGGAAATATTTGTAACAGTTTGATATACCAGTGAACATAGTAAAAGTTACTGCATTCTAGTTAAAACGGACCTATAGTAAATATAAACTGCTCTGGTTAAAACGGACCTGGACTAAATAAAAGATACACTATTCTAGTTACAACCTTCCTGTACAAAATCAAAGATAAACTGTTATAGTTAAAACGGATCTGTACTAAATAAATATATGAAATAATGCCAACAAACCTGTCATAGTAAGGTTGAAATATACATCTCGTAAGTTTGTAGAAGGTGCTGAAATTTTCCAATATTTAGCTTCCGTTTTGTTTACTATCTTTTGGAACATATACGTATAGTTTGTTAGACAGGTACACACCATATTTAGATAAGGTGATCCACGGCACAAGTTTTCTTTTAGCGTAATTTGACACTGAGGCGACCATTGTTTTTGTCCCACTTCTGTTTTTAAGAGAATTTCAAATTTAAATTCATTCACCATCGTACAACTTATATTCCTAAACTTAAACGTAATGTTTAGTAGTGCATTTTCTTTAAGCACACCGCCCATTATGGTTGATTTTTCCAATGAAAGTTGTCCGCCTGTAAAGAAATGAATATTTAATACAGTCAGTATAAGAATTCATTAAATAAATCATATATGGTTTTCGTTAGCTAATATCATTATCTACTCTCTGAGATTTTTGAGAATAGGTAGTGTTAGATTCAAACATTCACGATTATTAAGAATGAATCACGCAAACATGGCAAATTGATACACAAAACATTGTTTTGGAAGAATTTATATTTTGGCGCTATATAGCAAATCCAATTTTTAATAACATTAAATACAAGAAAGCAAACTAATCATAACAGTTACTCACATTCCTGATTGTCGCTACTTGCTTGCTGCAATAGATAGAGAAAAATGGTAACAATGCATTTATAGTAAAACTTTCTTCTAACAGTGGGATGCATACACATCAACATGATTCTTTGTTTAAATGAGCATTTAGAAAAATTAATGAGTGTGATTTTTATAGACAATAGTTTCCGTTTCAGTATCGCTTCCTGAATTATTTCCCTTTGTTAACTGTCCTTCGTTATTGCAGATAATGTTTTGAAAACTCATGTTTTATCACATTAACATTAGGGATGTATTCATGCGTTCGTTTTAAAACGTTATTGGAATAACTATTGCTAAGTTGGAAAGTTATTTGTTTACACAAGTTTTAAAAGCACACAGAAGACGTTATTTATGAAATCAATTCTTTTAAAATCATACTAATAAAGTTTGTTAATGAAAGATGAATTATGAAAGTAATTAAGTCAGAGAAAACTGTTTCATTAAAAACAAGGCAGTGTGGGTGTGTATTTGTGTTTGACTAGCATGGTTTGTAGTGTATTTGTGTTTGACTAGCGTGGTTTGTAGTGTATTTGTGTTTGACTAGCATGGTTTGTAGTGTATTTGTGTTTGACTAGCGTGGTTTGTAGTGTATTTGTGTTTGACTAGCATGATTTGTCGTGTATTTGTGTTTGACTAGCATGATTTGTCGTGTATTTGTGTTTGACTAGCATGATATTTAGTGTATTGGGAGACACGTTCACAAAGCATAACACACCTCCAATTTATTCGTGTCTTCCGGATTTCTGTTGGCAGTCAACATCGTTATATGTCTCCAATGTATGTAAATCTTTCTCATTTCGATAGGCAGTCCATCCCGGCTTACCTCCCCAATCTATGCAGGTCTTCCTCAATGCCTCACTCATCTTAACGTGTGTTCAGCCTGCCTTACACTCTTCGGTTTATCATATATCCGTTATTAAGAGTGATGAAACACTAGCTTTGCATTTACTAGTAGAGAGGATGGTTTACTTTTCCCATAGTTTTCTCTAGGGCTGCCTTTCGCCGCTTTATTATGTGAAATTGAATGTGCGTTTGTTACCTTATTATGTGAACATCAAACAGCCATACATGTCACCATTAGCCGCCATCTTGAAGCAAAATCTTTAGAAACTATCTGACTTTTACGATGAATTTTTTGACGAGACCAGTTTGTGTTTTTTCACTCGGACCTAGTATTTTCAGTTATCCAACTGTATTATTGCCTTCACTATCTATTTCAAGTTTGAATATATACCAAATATTGCATGCATATTTCCAATTTGACTAGTGATATGCACCAGAAAATACAAGACTAAAAGATTTATGAAATTACTTGTATACATATGTACTGTTCTTTCAGTTATCCACTTCTAATTAATCTAATTATTACTCACTTGATCATTCCTTTTGATATATTTAATTAAACTGTCTGGTTTAAATATTGTTATTGCTTTTCACTACATGTTTTTCGGTGGGGGTGATTGTATGTGGATAAATTTGATGTCAAAGCAATTATTCAATGCTAATTAAATTAAGGGATTGATGGACCGAAATGCATTTATTGGAGAGATAATTTGTTATTGACTTTCTGGTGTATGCATGTTTGAATTTAAAAATGTAAATATGCTTCCTTAATCGGTGGTATATGTTAAGACAATCCTACCTGACCAACACCACTTTTTCCCCGATAGTGTATAACTGACAAGAGGAAGGATGTGTTCTCTCTCTCTCTCTCTCTCTCTCTCTCTCTCTCTCTCTCTCTCTCTCTCTCTCTCTCTCTCTCTCTCTCTCTCTCTCTCTCTCTCTCATGCACATACACGCGCGCACGCAGAGAGAGTTATTATATCAGGAAAAAAATAAGTTTACTGTTTTGATAATGAACACATCGCACGTACTATAATCTCACTTCCTTATAATAGCGTTAGTGTATAACGCATTATTAATTTAGACCATCATTGTTTATCTAGTTGGATTTTGTAAATTGAAATGCACAACATCTTACTAAACCATAACATGTGTGACATCTGCACGGAAACATACGCTTCAAAATACATTTTAATTATAAAATAAATATCGCATATTCGGTTTTCAGAATTGACATTCAGCCTGACAAATCTAACCAAATCAAAAAAAAATATTTCTGTGTAGGAATAGTACACAAAGTGCCCGTGTCCTGTGCAGTAGAATACATTATGTCTGTAATACAATTGTGTGTCATTCACTTAAAGTTAAAATAAATTATCGTAATTAACGTATCGTATTTCCCATTGTTACAAGCAATACACTGAAGATGCCCAACATTGATTCTTCTTTTGAATATTTATTCAAAAATAAATACACATTATTTTGCTTTGGAAGTCATTTATCGACTATCCCCTTTACTGAAGACATGCACTAACACACATCTTCATGCATCCCTTATTATAAAATGATTTTGCAATTCTAAGGTGGTGGTCAACTTAACAAATTTAGAAATAATCGAAGTCTTCTGCGGTGTGTTAAAAATGGGTGTTAAATTTAAGAATTCAATTCATACTCACAACCCTTTTGAATTCATTTCCTATTTCTTTACGTTGGAAGAGACATAGCTTTTCTATTGACTAAAAGAATGGCGTGTGAATCGCCCTTCATCAGGCGTTCATGTATTTCTGGTGATAACACGATGACATACTCCCTATGCTTTACAACGCCAATCTCACATATGATGATCATTAATAGATCGCAGTTACCTGCAGTCTAGATAACATTAGGTAGCTATATCAAAAGGTAAGGTTTTAAATCTCAATTAACACCTGTCAACTTAAGTCAGCAGATTTGTTAGTCTTCTGTAAGGCCATTTAATTAAATAAAAATCGGAATTATCTCAAAATACGGAAGTATTGTTTCAATTATTTACTCAATCTTTCTAATTCTCTGGGAAAGTGTAACACATGTGTAAGTTCATTTGAAATGTGCTATCTTAAAAATAAGCATTGAAATAGTATGTGTTTAGTTCCCATATACTCAGAGTTGATGTGAGAGATGTATAAGGTAGTGTCGTAAATATGTCAGTTTACTGGAGATTTCAATAAATAAATTCCAATTTTTTAATTGAAATATTTTCACAGTCCCATTTCCATAAATATGAAAGCCAATAAATTGAATTAATTTTAAATAACGAAAATGATTTGTACCAAATACGCAAAGCATCCTTACCATATATTTAAATTAAGTAATAAAAGAGTGTACACAGATATTTGCATTATAGCCACGAAATGGAGTATGTATATTGTGGTCATTGAACCATTCATACTGGTACACATAATTTTACAGCACACGTTCTCTTCTGTACAGACTTAATTAAAACCAGAAAAGTCCTACATGAAATCCATCTGCAAATTCCTCATCTCTGTGCAAGCGAAACACTTTATAAACACCTTTTGTACTGAGAAAAAAACATATTTATTTTTTAATTCAACAAAAGATGAATATGCATTCATTGAATCACCTCTATCCAAATTATCTGAACAACAATAATAATATTTCTTATTCGCTCATTAAATCACTTGAATGATGTAAATATTTCTAATGAAATAGTTAAACAAACAATAATCGCACAGAATAAATGATATAAACATGAATAATGAGATACAAAATAAATTGAATAGCTAGCTCTATGACTTTTAGTGGATGTTTTATGTAAAGTTTTGATTTGTATTGACCTCCATTTAGAGGGAAGTGATAAATGCCGGGTGAATTAAAATAATCCAGTGCGTATTGGTCAATCGTTTATATCAACATAATACACATCGTCCACTTTTGGAGGATCACAGCGTACAAGTGTCAGGTCAGGGTTTAAGTAACCTTCGGACACATTATGTGCGTAAACAGGCGTCTCTGGACACCCCTTTATAAACAACATGGCTTCCACGTTTGGTCCGAGCTGAATTCGTCTAGGATTCAGGTAATTGTCTGGACACGCTCGTTTATTCACTTGCTCATTCGTTGATTCCTCATTTTTCAACCCGATCTGTGTATTTTCTGAATATATAATCAAATTATAAATCAACAGATAACCTATTAAAATATGTATGGATGCTTATATTTGTGTGTGCGAGAGGGAGAGAGTGCAAGAGAGAGGAGATATCGATGAAGAGGGAGAAAGACAAACAGAAAATACAGGGGTATATTAAGAAAGCATTAAGGAAATTAGGCAGGGGAAGCAGACAGACAGACAGACACACACACACACACACAAATACAAAGTTGAAGAGACAAAGTGTGAGCACTAAGGTTGTCGGGTGAAACAACTATTCAAATTCAAATATATCTAGACTTACCTCCCCCCCATCCATTAGGCTACATGCTTCTACCACACAAAAGGATACACCTCTTGCCATTCAGCGATGTCAGCCCCATTGAACACAATTTATCACGTGTTACAAATGACGTGGAAAGATAAACAATGGCAATCAGGGGTGTTACAGTTAAAAGTCTACACATTTTTAAGCAAGACTACCTTACTAAAAATGCTACATTTAATAAGAAGAATAAAATGAATCTATATATTAAGAATCAAGTGCACATCATCAAATGCAACGGTTTCAGTTATCATACAGATATATGTAATGAGGATGATCGATAGACATATCCCTCTACTACGTAATCTCCTTAATTGTGCTCATAAAGGTCTTCATTAAATCCGGATGAGAAACTGACTAACTTCAGAGCCTTCATATATTCTTAAAGTAGATTTCTATTATTTTGCCCGGAGGTTCAAAATTATTACGCCAATTGGAGTGCATTTTTGTGACACCTCTTTTCCATATGATTTTGACGTTTACACTTCTCCCGTTTTTTATCTGGACGCTCATCTAAGAAACGAGTGAATGTCCAACTTTTAATTAAGCAGGACAGCAACAAATATCACTTTATTAACTGAAAGAAGCAAGAGTGTAAACAATATAATAAAATACTATTTAACAAAGATATACCCTGATATATGATGCATTACGTTTACTGCAAAATTCAATATTATATACAAATATCTAGGTGTATTAGTTCCCTCAAGTAGAACAGCAATGTAGCAATTTCCTGGTGCTTCTCGAATCTACTATGTTCATAGTGGTTTATAAATGTATAAAAATGGAGATTTTATTTTTAAAATGGATGCTTCTTTCCTATAAAATATAATCAGGGAACAAACACTAAATTTCCAGATTATTCATCGATAACATCATTTTGTCTTACATACAAATCTCAATTTACAGTTTTTTTGCATCAGTATTTATTAGCCCATTACACATATACAACATAATAAATACAAAATAATAATTCATGAATATACTCACTAGAAACAATGCCATGTGTGTAACATACAAGCATCAGAATTCACAATTGTAGAAATAATAGTGTACTCACATAATACATATAACGCAAGTATAATTTATCAATAGCAAAATGCACGAAATATTTCTAAGTTCATTCTCTCTCAAACAATTTGTTAATCAACATTATGCTAACGGCTGGCTGCCTTTCATGACTAGACGTCTTCCACAAAAATTTCAAAGTGATTAGAAAATAAATTCTATTCAATCGATATACCAATGGCTACTTTCATTCCTGTCAATCTAAGCCGTTACATAATAATATAAAAAAACGTGCATCTACCAATAACTGGTTTAGACATATCAGCAATTTCTAGTATATTCTTTACCCGAGTTGTTTACTCAAACTCTGACACTTATAAATATCAGCATAAACAGTGCCCAAGGTCGGGACATTTGATCATTTATATAACGATTACGTTTAGACATGGGGATAGGCATATTTACTCATATTTACACAGACTGGAAGACTTCCCATCAACTTTTATTCTCACATAATAATGACTGGAAAATACAGGTTATAACTTAAAGATGTCATTGAAAATATCGCCTAACCTACGCTAACAAAGTAACAACATCAACACGTTCACAATCCTTGGAGTGGAAAAAAAAATCAAGATATCTAAACATAAACAGTTCTTTGTTAAAATATATTTTAAAGTAGTACCTCTTTTAGACATGTCACCACATTTAAGATATTTGTACACTACGCTGACAAATCTACAATAAATAATGAATTTTAGGCAGGTTTCGAACTAAAGCACTCCAGGTATGCAAACACAAAATATTATTTCTGGAATATTCGTGAATGGTCACAAGATGTTCAGTCACCATGGTTACATAGAGTACTGCAAAACTTCACACTAAGTGTAATTTTAAATCGTTTGGCGTAGATGAATATCTGCTAATGTCATTTTATAGACTTAGAGACAGTTGAAGCTTGAAGGCGTTTTGTCAGGCCGAAAAAGACTATCAGTGCAGAACCATTTCGAGTGGTTTTTTTTCTTTTATGAGGAATATCATCTATATCATAACAGTATAGCACATTACGCAACCTTTGCCCGGGTTCGACGATTTCTGATACAGGTGAGAATTGGCTTAGTAACGGTACGTGATGGTCAGATTTGAAAACAAATTCACAGAACTCTCGTCCGACACAATCTCACCCCGATGTATAGCGAGAAAATGAGGACATCCCAGGCCAAGAGACAAACGGAAAAGTGAGGAGTATTGACTGTGGTCAGGAGACTGGTGATATCAAACTAAAAGGAGTCAACACTCAAACATACACTTCATAAACACCCAAACCTACTACGTGAGTACAAACGAAACACAGCTAAGAACAATACTCTTTGTCAAACAGAAATACTGTCAAATGAAAAATATACCAAAACCAAGAAGTTACACGCACATAAGAAATGCAAACTATGGTTATCGATTATGAAAAAAAATAAAAATAAAATAGATATCGTCATTTACTATTCACATAAAGATGCGCATACGCACGCACATATGCACATATGCACACATTAATAAAACAATTGAACAAGTTAAACTGAAAGGGGAAAATGAAGCAAACGGAAAATGTGACACGGCGATTTATGTGAAAGATAAACACATTAAATATAATGCAAGGGAGAAAATGATAACATATACCCACAATTAAGAGAATGTGAGAAATAAATGAAACAATATTTGAATGTGCACTTTTGAAAATATTGCCAAACATTATTATATAAGTAATAAAATGTGAAGTACCCTTCCGAGAGATTCTCATTACGAGGATACACACGAGAAGGGCGATAACAACAAGGAATGCTATCGCACCGCCTAGCGCGTGGTGGATTATCGTTACCGTCGTCTGCTTGTCGTCGTTTTCATTGTTTGATGTTGGGCTGGTTTCTCTGGTTGTTTCTTTGGGGATGAAAGACAAGTAAGCATCCTTAACACAGAATTTGAATACAATAAAAAATCTATCTATCTATCTATCTATCTATCTATCTATCTATCTATCTATCTATCTATCTATCTATCTATCTATCTATCTATCTATCTATCTATCTATCTATCTATCTATCTATCTATCTATCTATCTATCTATCTCTCTATCTCTCTATCTCTCTATCTCTCTATCTATCTATCTATCTATCTACCTACATACATATCTACCTATCTACATATCTACCTATCTATCTATCTATCTGTCTATCTATCTATCTAACTATCTATCTATCATTCTATCTATCTATCTATCTACATATCTACCTATCTATCTACCTATCTATCTATCTATCTATCTATCTATCTATCTATCTATCTATCTATCTATCTATCTATCTATCTATCTATCTATCTATCTATCTATCTATCTATCTATCTATCTATCTATCTATCTATCTATCTATTATCTCAATGATGTTAAATAGTATAATTGTTCGGAAAGCAAACAAATATTAATAATTATAATTGTTGAAGCAGGAAGGGACAGCAAGCTGTAACACCCTCAGAGGTGTCTAATATACGATTTTATTTAATGTACATACTAAGCAATTTAGAAATAGTTTACAGTACTTAAGTCCACTAAAGTACCGTTTTATGAAGTAATATTGCATATGCCATTGTGCACCCCAAAACTCACGTATTGTCCATGTGTCTGTTTCAAAATGAATCGGTGTGGTTACATGTTCCTTTTGAGTAATTTCCATAGTACTCGTGTCATCGCTAGGCTTGGCAATGTTTCCTGTTGTTTTATCTGTAAGATAACAAAAAATGATTGTATAAAACTACAAGACATTGGGCAAAAAGAACAAGAACATGTGACATGATACTAAATTAGAAACATTTCCCCATTTTAAGAATTTAAGTAACTTCATGTAACGTTATGCATCTGTAAAATAACGTTATGCATCTGTAAAATAAAAATGGCTGTATTACACAAACGACAAACTGAACAAGAACAAGTGACATGATACTAAATTAGAAATACTTCCTATTTTAAGAAATTAAGTAGCTTTATGTAACTTTATGTATCTGTAAGATAAAAAAATGATTGTATATAATACAACGTACAAAAGGAACAATAACAAGTGACATCATACGAAATTAGCTACATTTCCCCATTTTAAGAAGTTAAGTAATTTTCGTTGATCTGTATGACGCCAACGCCACTTATTAAAATGGTTTTGATTATTATTAATTAAATAATTGTCCATAACTAATTATAAGTGACAAAAATCCTAATTTATCATTAATAATTCTTCAGCGGACACCCCTCGTCTTATGTTAGAGAAGAGAGTGGGTGGATGGGGGGTTCGCTAAATATAGATTAAAGACGGATTTATCTTCTCCTTAATACTATGTTTTCCACCTACGGAAATATTTGTGTCGGTAATGCAAATGTTAAATGTTGATGAATGTACAACCTTTACAGCGTCTGAAAATCCTCAAGAGAGACGAGTAATATCAGCAGGAGAATTATTAATAACATTAATTAAGATTCTCTTCACTTCTAATTAGTTATGGAAAATTAATTAATTAATAATAATTATAGTCATTAACTCGGTGGCGTTAGTCCCACAATATGTATGGTAATGTTTATTCTTAAAATAATAAAAAAAGTATATTTTACGACTATATCAATTTCAACTAATGCTACAGGGAGAAGAAGAGGAATGTGGGAAAGTTTTGCTGAATGTTATATCTATTTTTGGTATATGTCATAAAAAATCACATACGCACTGACATAGGAACATCTTTTTATTTATCTTCTTCTTCTTCTTCATTTACTTGTAATTTTTGTGTTCGATCAGAATTAATGTTAAAATGATTCGTTTCTAAGTGTTTCTTGGAAGATTGTCCGAAAGATCACACCTCATGAGTGAAAGATAATTTGTACCTCATAAAATTAGAATAAAATGGCCTTGAAAATACCTTTTGGCTGTCGCAATGGATGACGGCGCAAAAAGAAAGATTGTCAGACTTATTCTGTACATCATTAGGAATATTGAACGGGTGTTAGACAGTTTATGCATTAAAGAGTGACCTTACTAACCTGTAATTACATCATTAGGAATATTGAATGGATGTTAGATAGTTTATGCATTAAAGAGTGACCTCACTAACCTGCAAGTACAAAGACAATTGTAACATCCTCTGCTAGTTCTCCTGCAGACGAGAACTTCCATGATGTAATTATCGGACTCGGTGATGTTTTTCGTGAAGATAAATGTTGGCCTGTGGTAGCGTTTAAGCACGTACATTGTATGTCACTGTAATTTTTCCCTATACACATATTCCTTATGTACCAAACGTTACACTGAGGTATAAAAAGTCCGGATTCCGTAGTGGTAGACGTACTCGATTTGCTGACTTCAATTCTTATTTCTGTAATAATCGTACACTCTGAGGTGTTTAACCTGATTGTGAGATTAACTGTACAGTGTTTTTCTACAGCCAGCTCTTCGGACGTTGGGGCGTTTCTATTTGAAATTCTCCACCTGAATATAGCAAAACGTGTAAGATTATTCGTACAAGATATTGTTAATTTGTTCTCCTTTATACATCCATTTCAACGGATTACGTTTCTAACTATGTATCTATATTATTATCTACATAGAAATGTTTATTTATACATACAGAGAGAGAGAGAGAGAGAGAGAGAGAGAGAGAGAGAGAGAGAGAGAGAGAGAGAGAGAGAGAGAGAGAGAGGAAAGAGGACAGACAGACAGCACAGACATACAGATAGATAAATAGATATACAGGCAGACATATAGACAGATAATAGATAGATTAGTTGGTTGTAGTTAGATAGATAGATAGACAGATGGATAGATAAATAGATAGGTGGATAGATAGATAGATAGATAGATATATAGATAGATATATAGATAGATAGATAGATAGATAGATAGATTGGTAGGTAATTACGTTAGTAGGTAAGAAGGTAGGTAGATATATATACATATAGATATATATACATATAGATAGATAGATAGATAGATAGATAGATAGATAGATAGATAGATTAGATAGATAGATAGTAGATAGATTGGTAGGTAATTACGTTAGAAGGTAGGAAAGGTAGATAGATAGATAGATAGATAGATAGATAGATAGATGGATGGATGGATGGATGCATGGATGATGGATAGATAGATAGATAGATAGATAGATAGATAGATAGATAGATAGATAGATAGATATAGTTATAGAGAGACAGACAGACATACAGATAGATAGATAGGACACATAGTATCCCATATAATTTTAACATGCAAGTATTAATATTCAATACTCACAATATCGCTTTGCTGTTGCGAGACCTACAAGAAGCAGCCTAGCACACAAATGTAAACATTTGACATTTTCCAGACAATGACATTGACCATTCATCTGTTCCTTTCTCTCTTATTTTCGCACTTTTATTATTCATCTCGTTTCCTTATTCATATTTCTCTATTTAATTACACCAAGATTATATTATTGTTGAAACTGCGGACACATTTTCAATAAGTAGTTCAAAACAAGACATTGTTCTAATAAAGGAAGTTCTTACAGACTGAAATCGAAAATCTCGGAGTCGAAAAATGAGCACCAATTAAATTCAACTACTTACATCCGCTAATGTGTGCGAGCGTTTATGTGGGATCGTTAACAATATTCTCAGCTATTTCCGCCTAATGAATTATTATAAATATGGGAATAAAATAAATCTGAATGATGGATGGATTAGTGGGTGGGGTGAGTCAGGACAAAAGCTAACAGCGATTAGACTAAAGAAGTTGTTGTTACTAATATTGCGTATTTAAATTATGGATGAATCAATTGCAAAAGGAATCTTCATCTTTTCAATATCATTTATATTAAACATGTTAAAATGATGGGGAAAAACATACTGATACATATATACACTCAAACCGACTTACCCCCATATAGATAGATAGATAGATAGATAGATAGATAGATAGGTACATAGGTATGTAGATAGAGAGATTAGAGAGAGAGAGAGAGAGAGAGAGAGAGAGAGAGAGAGAGAGAGAGAGAGAGAGAGGAGAGAGAGAGAGAGAGAGAGAGAGAGAGGAGAGAGAGAGAGAGAGAGAGAGAGAGTGGAGAAGAGAAGGAGAAATTTTCTAACTGCAAATGATACATTAATCACCGGAAAGTGCAAATTAAGGTACTGTCCCAATACCAATAGTCGTGTTTGTCCCAATACCAATAGACGTGTTTGTTCCCGTAACTGTTTTGGAATAGATGTCACTGCATTAATCGTAACGATTACAACATTTAACTAATGTTTAAACTACTTAATTTGGACATATGAAAGCAGCAATGTCACTTGAGACATTATATAATATAATTATATGTTCGATGAGTTTTTAGATAGTCTTTATTTATTGTCCAAGAACTAAAAAGCAAACAGAAAATATAGTACTTAAATGCTAACAGAAAATATATTTGCTAGGATGCAAACAGAAAATATATTTACTAAATTTCAAACAGGAAACATATTTACTAAAATGCAAACAAAAAATATAAGGATATTAATAGTCTTTGCACAAATATTTGAAAATTATATTATGTATAATATCTTGGAGAAGATAAAACAGTAAAGGACAAAATTCGCGTGTACATTCTGTGGCTAAGTGATCTTGTTTGTAAATGGTGTACCTTTAGATACATCTTCTGCTTTATACGTCACTCTAAAGTGTGACGATCTACGCTAGTGTCTCTGAGAACTACTGACACTACTTACGTCACACTGATTAACACTGTCACTCTCTCTCTCTCTCTCTCTCTCTCTCTCTCTCTCTCTCTCTCTCTCTCTCACACACACACACACACACACACACACACACACACACACACACTGCAGAACCCCAAAATATATGTGTTCAAGTACATGCTGAATGTAATACACACGTGTGAATTCAACGATCATATCTCAGAGATTAAAAAGTATAATATATGAATGATCAAGGAAGTATTGTTAGATCGTCCTATGATTTTTATGGCCTAATGTGTCCTATTTGATGTTTTGAATTATAATGACTTGAAGAGAATTAATCTCCAATCGGAGGAAAAGAATAAAATATTCGAGGGAAATACAGTGATCCAGAATGTGTTAGTTTTCCTCTATATCTGCATAATCGTGGCTTTGACGCGGTACAAGAGTCAGGTCAGGTTTTGAATAACCCTTCCGACATATTGTACATGTTGGTAGACGTCCCTGTACACCCCTTTACAAACACCATGGCCTCGACGTTTGGCCCGAGCTCAATACATCTAGGACTGCGATAACTGTTTTCCACCAGACGCCGGTGAGTTCAAATGCCCATTGACTGGTTCATCATTTCTCCATCTGGTACTTTTTCTTTCTAAATATAAAATAAAATTATGAATCAAGAAAGGAATTACGAAAATGTGTTCATCCGTGTGGCGTGCGTGAGAGAGAAAGAGAGAGAGAGTGAGAGAGAGAGACGAGGAAAGGAGGCAGAAAAGAGAGGCAATTCTCAAGTGGAGAAACAAAAACATATGCGTTCCCGTGCAAAACACACACACGCTCGTAGAGTATAAAATATGTGAAAAAAATTAAACAAAAACCTTAAATAAAGCAAAAGGGGGAAATGCAGGGTGGAGATATATGAGAGAGAAAAGGGGAAAAAAAGATTGAAGATAAAATTGTTGTGTAACATACTAATTTACTTTTCCCTATTTTAAACTTCATTATTTTGTAGTTCGTTAAATGCCAACGTGACATGACCTTCGTATATTGCGGATGATGGTATTTCCATAAGTACCAACGATAAATAATAACTCAGGTAAAGAATATGCTAGAACTTGCTGATGTAATCCAAAACAGTTCAAAGTGGATGAGTAATTTTTGCTATCCAATAGTTTGAGGTTTACAAATAACGAACCAGCCAATGGGTAGAAGCTGAAGCGTATCTGTTGAATAAAGTTCTATTTTTTAATCAATTTTGACTTAACTGAAGTCCGTCCATGAAAGGTGATTGTTAGACTATATTGAGTTTACTGATTGAGTGAGAGAGAATGGAATTTCGAACATTTTGCTATTGTGATATGTTTGTAATTTAATGCAAACATGCATTTTGTGAAAAGAATATTATTTCTGCACTTGTGAATTATGATACTTGTATCTATATATCTACCTACCAACCTATCTGTCTCTGTCTCTCTGTCTCTCTGTCTCTGTCTCTGTCTCTGCCTCTGTCTCTCTGTCTCTCTCTGTCTCTCTCTGTCTCTCTCTCTCTCTCTCTCTCTCTCTCTCTCTCTCTCTCTCTCTCTATATATATATATCTGTCTATCTAACTATCCCAGTCTTGCCGAACGTTGGCGCACCACTAATGACCTGACAACCAACTACCTCTATTACATTCTGTTCTCTGATAATCTTACTGAATTGCTCAGCTTCAGTCCGGTCCACTCTGAGATGATATCATCACATCCTTTCCTCTGTCTTTCTCTCCTTCGCCCTCCTCTGCACAATACCTTGCATGACTGACTTGGCAAGCCATGTTGATCGTGTGGTATGCCAATACCATTTCATTTTGCCTTTGCTTTTTCACAATGGCCAATATTTCTTCATAGGGTCCAATGGCTTATCTAATTTTGTTTCACACTTCGTCATTCGCTAAATGATCTGTATACGAAATGCCAATCAATCTTCGAAAGTATCTAATTTCAGTCGCTTGTATCCTCCATTCGAGATGTGATGGTCCAATATTCACATGCATATAAGAACACAGATACAACTAAGGAGCACATCATCTTGAGCTGACTGAGATGTTTATGTTTTTACAAACTGTCTTCATCCTTGCCATTGCTGTTATTGTCAGCGCATTCCTGGACAATTTTTCTGGTTTTGATCCCTCGTCAGTCACTGGTGTAGTTGGTCAACAATTTGGTCTTCTCTGCACTGATTTCCATCCAAAAGCAGTAGCTGTCCAGTCTAGATTTGCTACCAAATAAACTAGCTCCTCATTTTCTGCAAGGCCATCGATGTCATCAGCAAAGCGTAAGTTCGTTATTGTTCTGCCTCCAATACTGACAGTTCTTCCATGGTCTTCCAGAGCAACTTCCAAGATTCTTTCATGGAAGATGTTGAAGAGAGTAGGTGAAAGCAAGCAGTCTTGTCTGACTCCCACTGATGTCCTGAACCATTCTCCTATTTGGCCGTTGAAGCAAACTGCACTGGTGGCCTTGCTGTAAAGGCTTTCTATGACTTTGATCAGGTTGGCATTGCTGTTGTACAACTTCATGGTGGATAAAGGGCCGCATGCCACACTAATTCGAAATCCTACTTAAAATCTACAAAGACATAATAGAGGTTATGTTGGTACTGGCGGTACTTTTCACATAGTAATATCAGGTTAAATATATGTTCAGTTGTGATTCGCCCTGGTCTGAAGCCTGCCTGCTTTTCGTCTATGATTGACTCTGCCTGCGGCTACAGTCTGTTTAATTTGATCTTTAGCATGACTTTGCTTGGATGACATATACGACTGATCTTACAATAGTTCTGACATTGCTGCAAATTGCAATTTTTGGGTGGAGAGGTATTGCGAGTGAGTCCATGGTGTTGGCCATTCCCTTATCTGCCAGATTTATGTTTATATTATAGTGAATGCTGCATTATATTGTAGAATAAAAAAGTGAATACGTAATGGAATTACTTGAACGTTGTTTCATGCAATATTGATGTCAAATAACATTTTCATCGTATTTGAATATGCACATTTGGTTGTAGATTTAATAAAATGATTATTAAATTTATTAAACATTTTGCACATATTATGAAACTTTATGTTAGAATAATAATGGGTGGAATGGGAAGGTTCGTTAAACATAAAGACGGATTTTCATTACTCCTTTAGTAAGAGGTTTCCAACTTTGAAAGTACTACTAGATAGCAAATCGTCTGTCTTATTATTTGTAGAGGAGAGAAGACTTTTACTACACCCGTCTAATCCGCCAAGTGAGAGACGAGTGGAAGAATTATTAATTAATTTCTCCATCCTTGTAATTAGATTTGGATAATTAACTATATTAATAATTATAAGCAATAAAAATAGGGGTGCATATCTTGTTGAATCAGAGAATATGAAAGAGAATGGGAAAATAATATAGTACATTCACGATTGGTTAGAATGTAAATGGGGAATATCTATTAAACAATATCTGAACGTTAATTTATGTCATATTCCTAATTTTACAAACTTCTTATAAAAAAAATAAAGATCAGATGTGCATCTAATACCCTTCCAATGGATTTTCACTACGATGACACAGATGATGATGACAATAACAACATCAAGGAATATTGCACCTCCTACAAGGTAGATTATTGCGAATGTCACATGTTTCTCGCTGTTTTCAGTGTTTGATGTTAGAATGTTTTCTGCTTTCGTTACAAGCTGGGCTAAAGATAAGAAAAAATATGTAGAAACAACTGGAACACAATGTATACTGTTAATATTTAAATGCAATTAAAACTATTAAAACAGTATGTGAAGGCTTATAAGGATAGCTAGTATATATTACTAAACATGCATCTGGAAGGAGATTGTAACTACGTACTGTAATACAGTCCAAAAGAGTTACTTCTCCTTGAACCATTCGTTTTAAAGTACGTACTAAACAGTTTAGAAATATGTTTGCAATATGAGACTCTATAAAACAATTATTATACAAGGATATAAATTACACGTGTCGCTGTGCACAAAAATCGTGCGTGTTATCCGTGTTGTTGGACGTGTTGATGTGGGTGGGTGATTCGTTTCAGTAATGTCCACGATACTTATGACATCCATGTACTCTTTGCCGATCGCCGCACTGGTTACTGTCGTTTTGGCTGTAATTAACAATATGAATGCACGTAAAAAGGGAACAACAGAAGAGCCAAAGGGCAATTGAAAGGAATAATTAAATCTACAAATATTGACTTTCACATCCACACTGCCGTTGAGTTTTCTGTCGCACTAAGTGTATTACTATTTCAACTACTACTACTATTACACCACCACTACCAATAATATTAAGAGTAATGAAATTGTCACGCCCACTACCTCTAACAACTACTACAACAATAAGTAGATCAGGCAGTATATAATCTTAAGCTAGATTGTAGACCATCATTTTTATTATATTATTAAACTAAACAAACATCAGAAACTCGTTAAATAGTCATTAATATTATTATTGTTTTTTTTTAATGTTCTTCTTCGTCTTATTTTTATCTCTTATTCTTCTGATCGACTAGAACTTCCATTGTAAAAATGTACATATGTAGAAAGGAATGCATTTAAAGTGTATTTCACATATGATCTAAAAAGACGTAAAGCGTGCCTTACTGACCTGCAATCATAAAGTCAATAATCACATCTTCTGCCTCAATGTCTGCAGTGGACAACTTCCATTTTGTTATATCTGATGCGCTGACATTTTTCACGATGCTAAATATATAGGTTTTAATTGGGTGCAAACAGGTACATAGAATGTCACCGTATGTCGACCCTCTACAGTGGTTATATTTGTGCCAAATTGTACATTGAGGTAAAAACATACTGGAATCCGCGGTAGCACCGTCTGTCATTTTGCTGACATCAATTCTAATGTCTGGAATCATTTTGCAGTTTGAGTTTGTTAGCCTGAATGTTATATTAACCGTTTCGTGCTCTTCAACAAATATCCCATCTTTGGCATTGTGTGATTCTATATGGAATTTGCCACCTGAACGTAAGAGAATATATTATTATCTACGTAGTTCTTAACTAGTTTAACATCATTGGTAACTGAATGTAAGACAATATATTATTATCCATCTAGTTTTTAACTAGTTTAACATCATTGGTAATTGCAGAGAAATGTTATATATTACATGCACCTAAACCAGAATGAAGTATGATCTTTCTTTCTCCTTTCTTTCTCGCTCTCTGTACGTATGTACATATGTATGTGTGCGCATTGCCTGTGTGTATATTAGTATTTCCAGTATTCATTCATTTCACATAAACATGCTTAATGTTGATAATTTACTAATACACACTCGTGTGTAACATATATAGTAGTAGTAGTAATTATAAGCATTTTATTTATGTATACTCAATACTTACAATGGTGATTTGATCTGACAAAATGCCACACGAAAATACAAAGGCATATACATTTATGTTTTTCAGAAAATGGCATGACTTATGAGTAATCTTACTCTTCACATCGCCCATAAGATTAATGATGTCGTGGACCTGGCCTTGCTCACGTTTGTTGATGTTTGTAAACCAGAATATTTTATGTACATTTATGTACACAGTTCTCAATTCTAAAATATAACAATATAGTGTTCACTGAAGGAAGTACTTAAACAACTGACTTAAAAATCACTGAGTGGACAAGATATTTATTTACATCCGCGAATGTCTATGGGTATTTTCATTAGACTAGTTTTCAATTAGCATATTTTGGATTGAAGTAGTGATCTTCTGAATTACTCTAAACGTGTTGTGCACTATGATCGCAGAGTGAGTGGATTAAGAATGAAGTGCTTACTATACATGTCATCTTATCAGCATTATAGATCCATGGACAAAGCAGTGCAATGGGACCCAGTGAGTGGATTAAGAGTGAAGTGCTTACTATACATGTCATCTTTTCAGCAGTATAGATCCATGGACAAAGCAGTGCAATGGGACCCCTACCTAAACAACCACTCACAGGAATACAAATTGATAGCACGTTACAATATACATAGATTAGTATCCCCCCCCCCAAATGCTCAGCGTGCCCATGCATTGATGGCACTGAGTGACAATGATGCAAAATAGCATTTCTAGTAATGATTAGATGTGCAATAATTTGGAATGAATAATGTAAATTACGTCCGTCGTTCATCCAGTATGGATTTGTTTAACAATGTTAAGGAGAAAGAAACTGCCATTTTGAATTAAAAATATTAAAAAAAAAATATTGACAACTGATTGCTTCTTTAACAATTCCAAATAATAAAGTGTATATATTGCAGGTACCCAGATACAATTGGGCGTCTTTTCCGATTCTTCAATTACATTTTGTATTTATAAATGGAAGCATGTAAAAACACTTGTGATTCGTTCTTGCATGTGTTTACACTAGACGTGTTGGCTAACCTGTCCATCTGAATGGGGATTCATGCATTTGCATACTGAGTCAATACACAGTAGAAAGATTTCAGAAATAACATTTTCAAAGCTGTGATTTTTACTCTTACATGCACGCATTTTCTATTGGTCAAACTCACTCGTTAGGAATTTGTCGTTGGACCGTCTGAATTATGCTTTGGTCGAACATCTCATGTAAATAAGTCTCACACACTTACTGTCATTCAGTCAATCTCGCCTAATCATTAGCTAGACTGCCCCTGAATGAGAAACGCATCTGTGTCAGTTTTCTGAAACTCTGATTGACAAATGGCTAATTCTGTAACCATCCATGCTAATCATAACGAATTTTTTCCAGCAGGTACTTCATCACCTCTCCTTCAGCGTAGTTGAGTGAGCTAGAGGTACAGAGGCAAACTGGTTACCATTGTGTAGCAGAACACATTTCAGTGATCGCTTGCTGCTGTCAATGAACAATCTCCAATCTTCAGTTTATACTGTGGCACACCAAACTTGTGCAGAAGCTGCGCAATATCTGTATAGTAGACCAGGTCCTTCACTGTAGAGAAATAAACTGAGGTACTCTTGATGCGAGTTGAGGTAGAAGGTGATGCGAACACTGTCAGAAAGGACGTTCTTTTCCCTCAATCTGGAGGCCAACAGTTCAGTAGATGAATTTGACAAGATGAGATCACGAACTAGATCAGTTATCTCATTTTGTGAAAAAAGGATTTGGAACATCATCATCAAGAACCACTAATTCTTCTTCTTCATAATCTTCAACACTAGAGAAATCTTCATCACTAATGTCGGTATGTTCTCCAGGGATAGGTAGTGGAATTCCATCACATTGAACTACTGGACGACGTGCTGATTCAAGATCAAGATACTTAAGGCTGCTCCATTTTTTTTCTGTTAATGCCAGTCACATCAATAGCGCAGAAGTAGAAGTCAGTGACATGGTTTGTCTGTTCCCTCCAAACCATAGGCATTCCAAACTTCAGACAACTCTTCTTACCTTTGGTTCAACGACGAAGATTCTCGGTGCATGTCTTGCATACCATGTGTGGCGCCCAAACTTTATCCTGATCACCACGTTTTATACCAAAATAAGCATGGTATGCACGCTTTATAAAACCTGCTGCTGTATTCCTGTTAGGAACAATGGTGTATACGCCGCAAATGTAGCAAAATATATCGGGTTTATTTTTGCAATGTCATCGGCCGATTCCATTTCATTACCTAAAGAAGAAAAACAGCATTTATATCAATTATTCAAAAAATAGCTTATGTAACCTCTTCATAATTATGTAAAACAAAGTATAATTTAAAGAAATAAGAAAGAATTCTATATAAAAAAATAGAAAATACCCTTATATGTAAAAAAAATAACAAAAATAATGTCGCAATAAATCAAAACGTTTATCAAAAGGTCAAAAAGTTGACCTGGTTGAACAAAACCGATGTCATTTTTGGATCCAGTACAATAAAACTATCATAAATTCGTCAAAAAATCTTAGACAGCAAATCTGTTGTTGCCCAGTGTTATAATAGTACTTTTCAGAGAAAAAGAAAGTAGAAATTTTAGAGATAATAATTTAATGAATAACGTATACTTTCATTTTCATTCAATATTTATACGTGTAATGAACATATTTGACAGGTGAAATGTATCAGATGACAAGTTAAACCGATAATTACAAAAAATAGATAAGTGATTTTAATAATGTAACTCATCACATCTGTACCGACTTTTCATTTAATTAAACGCAAGCGTACAAGGAAAGGACACACATAATTGTTATGTTATTCACAAATTTGTTACAGCTCTAGCTACGCTTTGTGAATTAGAATCACACACACACACACACACACACACACACACACACACACACACACACACACACACACACACACACACACACACACACCATATCAGCTGTTATTTGGACAGCAGCTACATTAAAAGAATAAGTAATACATTTATATTTTGCAGTAGGAAAAATAACGTAAATAATAAAATAATCGCTTTACAAAATGTCATTTTCCTTCATCATTCATAAGGACATGTTGGCGAAACTATATACAATACAATAATGATATAGTAAGCTTCATTATGAATCCACGCCCACTCCTTGTGAACAATGGTTTCTTCATCCATACACAATCAGGATGATTTCTCTCATTTCATTTGTCACCGATTTCTACTAATAGATATCTCTCGGTTTTCTCAGTTAACAGACTGTCCGATTCTTGAATTGTATTTCTTCCTTAAGTAGACATTTATGTCAGGAAAACGTACCAAATGAGAAAACACAAGTGTACTGTTTATTTGATATGTGTGCAATATACGAAATATATTGTCCTGGATTAACCAATCAGCTTAATACAGGCGAAAGGAAATGAGATTATGGGAGACATGAGATGAAATTTCTTGACCATGGCCAGAAAACTACGAAACCGTTGCAATCGAAATCTTAATCGAAAAAGTTTATTTTACTTATATATTCTTTCGTGGCTATTGGTTGGTTATGCCAAGACAAATGAAGTCTGTAAGTAATGACGGAATGTAGACACGATATATACGTTAATTATTATCAGTCTAGACAGTCGGTATGTATGTACATTCATATAATACTGCGTTGGGCCACGTATACTATTTTTAAGCATGCAAATTAAAAAGATCTGTGTAACTTTAAAATTGTTTATTTTTGCAGTATTGCCGTGTTTAGTGTTTATTTTAACATATCACGTGCTTTGTTTCAGTTTCCTGATTTATAAATTGTTTATTTCAAGTATGTTATTGAACATATGACATAGTTTATTAAAGTCATTCTGTATCACACAAGTTTGGACCTTCTTATGATATATCAAAACAGACTTATTAATTATACTTAGTATTATATGTATCTTAATAACTAATAATCTAATGTATTTCATACAGTTTGATCTAAACAAATTATTGCTTATTATAACATATAATTAATAAAATGTGAATATCTTATAATGTTTTCTTATAAATAACGATCGCTAGCTATGAATATAGAATTTTTTTCTTTTATTACACTGAATATGATCAAATACAATTATATATAATGTACATAATAATAATGAAACACTATTCACTTGCAGGTGGAAAATTTCGGATAGAAACATTCGATATAAAGGATAACGTACTTTATGAAGGAGAAAATACCAACGTTAATATCACATTCACCATTATCACAAACTCAAACTGTAAAGCTTTTACAGACATTGCAATTGATGTCAGCAAATGGGACGCTGCTTCTGCTATTAATTCCAAAATCTTCGTTCCTCAGTGTACAATCTGGCACACAAGTAAAATGTGCAGAGGATCTCAGAACAGTAATATACGCTGTATGTGTTTGATGACAAATGCACACTACAGTTACAGTGTCATTAAAGAGGTCAGCGCATCAGATAAAACACCATGGAAACTATCCACTGCAGACAACAGCATAGAAGATTTGATTTTTGACTTCAGAAAAACGGGTTAGTGCGTAAGATCCTGAATATTGTTGTGTGTAAATATACTTTAGTCTTTAGTACAAAAGTAACATTAACCTTAGTAAACAATTGATCTTAACATTCTTTGTCCTTAGTATATGTCTTTATTGTACGACCAACAACTATCAAGGTATCCAAACCATTGACAACATTTGGTTGTTCTCATATTAGTCTCACCGTTCAGAGCAAACTTGGCATAATATAAATAAATCCCCTTCCCCCCCTACCGGTACACCAATCATTAAACTGGAAAGCAAAGTGGGGTTTAGCCCTTTTGAACAGTCGTCACAAAAATACAAAAGTATAAATGTATCCTTCTGCCAGGCAAATATATAATAAACAGTCGTTATGGACACGCATTTCTACTGATGAATATTACTCTTATGTTTGTCACACCCCAAAACATACACTCAATTCAACTAAATAAAATACAATATTCAATCAATAATTTTCATACATTTTCATTTATCAAAAATATATTTGTAAAGTACATTGTTATAAATAATGCTTACTTTAAGCGATTTCCTGACTTAACTGTTCCTCGTTAATTAGTAATTGAATAAAGAGTATGCTAATTACCAGTGATTTATCAGGGAACATAGTCACAATGTTTATAGTGTAATTCACATATAACGTGCCGATATGGATAATATCGTTTATGAATCTTTGGGCAAAGCATCACAAACACACATGGAGCAGTTGTATGCAGTATTACATTTGAAGCCGACTAAAAGAGAGTGAATATTTAACATCTTACTATGGCGTCAGATGTAGAAGCATACGAATATCACTGTATAATAGCCAACATGAACTCTGGTATATTGTCAAACCTTTCTCCAAAATGGCAACGCGTGGCACTTGTAACATTTCTCAAAATGGTTTCAAAAGACGCATCAAACCTATTCAAAATGGAGGACATTATTACAGTGTAGATAAACTAGGCCATAAAAAGAATTTGAAGGAGAATGAAATAGGACATAAACACAATTTTCATGGCTAATAAATAGGTCATAATAAAGATTATGAAGGGCTAATAAAATAGAACATAAAAGGAATTTGAGGGCTATTAAAATAGGCCATCAAAAGAATTTGAGGTCTAATAAAACAGGCAATAAAAGGAATTTAAGGGCTAATAAAATAGGCCATAAAATAATATATGTTCTAATAAAATAGGCCATAAAATGAATGAGACAGTTAATAAAATAGGCCATAAAAGAATTTGAGGGCTGAAAATATAGGCCATAAAACAATTCATGGGATGAGAAAATAGGCACAAATAGGTTTGTGAAATTGTGAAGCCAGCCAGCGTGTATTGTTTGTGAGCCCGAAAACCAGCCACAGAATGATGACATCACCTACCACAGTGGGAAAGAGTGATCGAATTGATCCATTCCGAGCGCGAAATCAGCATCAACAGGCAAGCTTTATTCACAATGTACAACAGTGACATGATTTACTGATCATTATGTACTAGCGCCACTTTTACAAGTTTGAGTATAACAATTCCAGTCACTGCAATAAACACATATGTAATATATTTATTTTATTTTATTTATATTTGAAATTTCCCATTGTTACACCCGTTATTGTAATTTCATTTATTCTTGAATTACAGTCAAAACAACAGAATCCAGTGAATTACAAGATCACATGTATGACGATACGAGCACCTTGGAAATCACTCAAACGGAACACACAATCACACTGTTTAGTTCAGCAATGCTTAAGACCACAAGTGTGAATTCCGAATTCAGCAACATGTGTAATGTCACTTCCATTATATATTCTCTTTTATTATTAAACATTTTTTCCAAAACGTGTAAAATAACTAAAATCAGAATTGAACATACTTTAATATATATAATATCTTATTACATGACACTATCACTTAACGTGATCTGTATTACCAATTCTTGACCTTGCGTGTGCTGATTTTAAATAATGTTGAATAATTGAGTAACAATCGTAATTGCAAATAACAGTTTTACATTGCTTACTGTTGTTTTCTGCTGTATGTAAAGATTGTTTCTTGTCCTTACAAACAGCAAGATACACTGAATCTAACGACACAAATGTGACTGTGATAATAATTTACGCTATCGGAAGTGCAATATTCGTCGCCGTTGTTACTGGTATTATCACCAGTATCATCGTCATGAAAATCTATCGGAAGGGTAGTATACATTTTTATCACTTTATTAGTATTATCTAACCGCGAATTTCCAATGCTGTTTCACATACGTCACACTTGCACGTTTGATCATGGTTGTATTTATCCATCATGTCTTTTTCTCTAGATTTCTTTTTATTAGACATTATTATCTCCCTCCACTTTTCCTTCCCTCCCTCCCTCCCTCTCTCTCTCTCTCACACACACAGACAGACAGACAGACAGACACACACACACACACACACATACACACACACACACACACACACACACATACACACACACACACACACACACACATACACACACACACACACACACACACACATACACACACACACACACACACACACACACACATACCATTACTCTGTCACGTTTTAACTTTTAATCAGTTATCTTTTCTGTGTGTGTGTGTGTGTGTGTGTGTGTGTGTGTGTGTGTGTGTGTGTGTGTGTGTTTGTGTGTGTGTGTGTGTGTGTCTGTCTGTCTGTCTGTCTGTCTGTCTGTGCGTGCGTGCGTGCGTGCGTGCGTGCGTGTGTGTGCAGATAAGTAGCTGGTGGAATGGATAGTGTGGCATAGTAAATTTGTCTATCCTCATTTATCAACTACATTGGTATATACACTGTTAAATTGTCAGTGACCCGACGTTGGACACTCCTTATGATGATACTGTTGTGTGAGAGTTGGAGTATATACTCGAGAATATGCTAGAAATTGCTGATGTAATGCAAACTAGTTCCAAACGGTTTAGATAACAGGTTTACATGCTGAAGAGAATTATATTGTCTAATCACTTAAATTTGGTGAGGCAAGAAATCCAGTCATGAAAACGGCTGTTAGCTTAATGGTGAGTTAACTGAAGGTTAGACAGAGAATGGACCTAGAAAATAATATTTCGTGTAATTTGGCTATTGATATGTTATACTTGCATTTGTGTAGAGATTATTATGTGAGTAGACGAAGATTTCTACAAATTGTGAACTAAGCGTATATGTAGTATTCTAAACACTTGATATTGTTTCTAGAGATGCTCACAAACAATAGTTTTTATTATTCTGCATGCATGTATCGGGCTAATACGTATGTTGCAGGAAACTGAAAGTTGAGACTTGAATGTAAGAAAGAATGGAGTTAAAAAGGAATAAACTATGGCCATGATAAAGGCGAGAAGTATGTAGCACAATGTAAGGAATACTCTACACTCTGTTGATGTATGATGGCAGGATATGCAGACTACATCAAGCAATTTCTGGTACAAGGAAGTTACTGGAAATTGCTACAATTGTTGTTCTGCTTGAGGGAGCTATTTTGGGAAGCAGTGTCCAGGTTAGCTTCAAGAGAATAGCAACCATTCAGTATTCCACAACATGAGGAGGGAATTACATGGAATTTGTTGCTATGTTACAAAATTCCCGTGAAACACCATTGAGAGAGTACCAGGTTATGGAAAACTATTATTGCTTATCTCTAATAGCTCCATTTCTTTTCTCTGACAAGAAGTATCCACTGATTTATATGGACACTAAATTGCTGAATTGTGTTTTAGGATAAAGTCTATATTGACATTACTATTTCTACGAAAACATATTCAATTAATTTTAGTATCTATATTATCTTATGTACAACAGTAAGAGTTATTTCGCCGAAAGAAATATTGTATGATGATAAATGTTTGCTTGTAATGTTATTGAAGAGAGAAAATGAGGGAGACGAGAGGTGTCTTTCGGAGAATTATTAATAATATAAATTAAGGTTCGCATCACATGCAATTATTTGTGGGTGATTAATATTTAATAATCGTAACCATTAATTAGGTGCCATTTTCGTCATAGATAGATATATATGTAGGTAGATATATACAGTGAGATAGAGACAGGCAGACAGATAGAGACATACATATTGAAAAAGATTGAAACATGTGTATGCGTATGTGTATGTGTTCTATTATATTATTTTAGTTTATCTTTTTCTTCTGCTCTTCAATTCTCTGTTCCGTCTCTCTAAAGTTATGTCTCCAATGAATATTCTTTATTTTTGCTTTCATATATATAAACATAATCATAACCATTTCTTAGTTTATTAGATTATTTTCATGGTTTTTCTTTAAATTAGCAGATACAGGTACCGGAATGAAAATTGATCAGTCATCCAATGAACACTTGGACACGCCCAATCGTCCTATTCAGGATAACCGAAACCCCAGGTGCATTGAAATTGGGCCAAACGTGGAGGCTGCGCTGTATATAAAGGGTTGTCCTGGGACATCTCTGCAAACACAGAATATGACTGAACGTTCCTTAAACCCTGACCTAACACTTGTACCCTTTGAACAACCAAAAGTGGAAGATGATTACTACATTGATATTTGCGAGTAACATACCCTTGTTTCCTTATTTTAATTCCCTAACTTTAAAGTCATCTCTCAAAAATGACCATTAAAAATATTAAGCATAAACGAATCCTATTTTTTAAAGAGAACAAATAAATCCAACATATCATGTAAATGTTCTTAACATGATGTTTTACGTTTCTTGAAGTAATCGTTATTGATTTATTTTTTTACACTGAAACAGGAACGAGTTCTGAACGTGTATTATTTAAATTTCAAGACATATTGACGCATTTTGCGATACGTTTGATTGAAAGATTGTTGGGTTTGCTGAGTAATTTCATGGAATACTTATTTTATTAGCGTAGTTTAGTATATGGATAAATGTTATGTTTACTGTCAGTCTTGATTTGTGTATGATTTAATGATGTCGTAAATTTATGACATTTGACAAGTGTCTATTATATGCTTCTGTAATGCAAGTTTTTATTTTTCATGCAGCGAAATAAAGACGTGAAAAATGTTTTTTCTTAGAGTTTACTTTAAGGAAGCATGAGAAAGGAAATGTTTGCAGAATAATTTGGTAGTATCTGAACAGTTGATTCATTGACTATTCAATGACTATCGAATTGTTGTGTTAATATAATAAAAAATGAATATAATACTAACACGCTGTATACATTTACAGAGTTTCATTATTTAGGAAATGTAACAGTAATACAACTGCCGGCATTAAACACTTCTAAAGTCACATGACAAGTAGTCGTTTTACAACAGAAAGTGAGCGTTATAAGCAACTTACCGTCATACCTCATATAAGATTATGTAACTAGTATGTAAATTACATTTTAAGGAGTTTTCGTAAGATATAAATATTTATTTGATATGCAAGTTATCATCTATAACTCAATGGCCGGCTGATGATGATGACAATTGCTGAGAACAGTTTCAAACTTTTAGAACTTTTTATGACAAAGTAAGCAACGCAGTTTGAGAAAGACAATAACAAACAGTTGAGCTCCATTCTTCATGAATGATACAACATGGACCATCATAATAAACATATTGAAGTTGTAAGGATGAGCCAGTAGACGGTGGCATACACATGTTGGCATATTGCAGTTTTCAGCTTCAATAACCTGCTCTCGCGAACAGAGTGCTACATGAATAAAGACGAACTGAGACAAATGCTAAGAAAAAAAAAAGTCGCTTTCTTTGACACGTGCGCCATTTGGTTAAGGGAATATAATTATTATTTTTAATTAATGTTTCATTACTAATTTCAAGTGATGAAAATATTAATTTTATTTTATTAACGATCCTCCAACAGATATCACTCGTCAATCACTTGGTGTTGTAAATGTTTAACAATTCCACAACATAAAACAACGTTACAGTCACATAAGGTTTCTGCAGGTGGCACTGCTTTCTAAAGGAGAAGACAAATCCGACCTTAAGAAATAGCAAGCCCTCAATCCACCCGAATATCAATATGCATAAGAAGGTCAATAAATTTAACTTTGTACACATTCCCCCAAAGCAAAGAGTGATGGTCATTAAAGTTGGAACAAATCATTGCATTCATCATTAATTCTAAGATAAACAATTATTGAATATCTGTGGCCTGCTCAGTCTAAAACACTCTTTTCTTTCTTTCATTCTTTTTGCTGTTAAGTGGTTAATTAAATAATATATACACTCTTTTCTTTCTTTCATTCTTGTTGCTGTTAAGAGGTTAATTAAATAACATAAACACTCTTTTCTTTCTTTCTTTTTTGCCTCAATACACACACCGCCAATTACATGGCATCTAATGATTAAGAGAAATGTTCGATTGATATCATTCACTATTTAAAAAATAGCATTTCATATAATCCGCACTCTGCCACAATGATTGATAAAAAAGTACAAATATTGTTTTACCCCATAAACTTTGATGGGTCAAATATGTGAATTGATTTGTTTCTCGACTCAACATTTGTCGACCCCCGTTTTGTTTACAAACTTCCTTCAGTGGTCTTTGATAGTTAAGAGGAAACAATGAAACAATACATATATTGTTGATTGTAATAGTATTATTGGTAAGAAACACACACTAAAGTATCTAACAGTACATTGGAACCCCGCGATAACGCGAATTCGGATATAACGCGGTCGTGGCATGGCTCCCGAAATTTCGTATATTAATTCGAATATGAAATGTTCTTTCAAAGTACGTGAGAAAGAGTGTAAAAGTTGTTTAATTTCATTTTATGGATGCGATCGCGTACGAATTTGAATATTTATGTAATACGATCGTTCCGTGGTTCCTGAAAATTAAAATTTCATTTATGTGTATTTTTCTAGTACCGGGAACATATTTTTTTCATGGCCCGTATGCGCGACAAGCCGACGAAATATCACAAAACAATCAATGTACAAATGGTTGAAAGCGGCAGGATTGAAAGCAGAAACAAAAGCACTCATAACAGCTGCACTAGATCAAGCACTGAAAATGAAATCACACAAATTGAAAATCATGAAAATTTCAATTGATTCCCAATGCCGACTCTGCAAATCCATGGATGAGACAACAGAGCATACACTATCAGGTTCTGGCTGGAACAGAATACACCAAACGACAAAACGAAGTGGCAAAACACAAACATAGAAATCCGTGTGAGAACCATGGCATACAAACCCCAGGAAGAGCATGGATGCACCAACCAAATGCAGTCACTGAAACAGAAGTAAAAATACTGTGGGACTACTTCGAGATAAGAACAAATCGGGAGATTTTTGCACGAAGACCAGGCATAATAAATCCAACGGAACAGCAACAATCATAGATGTCACTGTTCCAAGTGATAGAAACATAAAAAAAGAAATAGAACAAATATAAAAATACCAAGACTTCAGATTAGAAGTTCAGAGGAATGTAAAAGCAGAAGTGGAACCTGTAGTGATACAAGACTTGGGGAAAATAATAACTCAGTCCCTAGAAAACCACAGACACGCCCCATTACCCAAAGCAGCGCTCCTAGGAAGTTCCCACATCCTTCTTGGATCTCCCAGAATCTCTAGGTTACAATGACTAGGTTACATTCGCTCATCAACGTCTGTTACCAATTAGTATGCCATTAAAAACCTAAATAAACTGTAAAACAGCAAATATGAAAATGTAATTGATATACCAAGCTGCAACAGTTGATATTATGTTTTATTATATGATAATCTAACGAATATTAATAATGGCTAATCAATTGATATCATTTTCTTTCGTTTCAAACATCCTCCATATAGGTCCCACAAAATATCGGTATGTCTATCAGAGAGTCAATATTTATTTTATAAATCAAATTAAGTTTACAGATTTATGCGACGCTTTTAATGTCCCCACCAATTTATATGTATTATAGTAGTACCATTCGCAGCACTAGAAAGTAGAAATTATTCTCAGACATAATAATTTAATGATTAATATATACGCGCCCTTCGATTCAATATTTATATGGGTAATAAAGAAATGTGCCGCGTAAATGTATTAGGTAAAATGCTAAAACAATAATTTAAAATAGATAAGTGATTTTAATAATGCAATTCATCACATCTATAACGACTTTTCGTTTACTTAAACACAAGCGTACAAGTACAGGACACACATAAATGCTACGTTATTGACGAATTTGTTACAGTTCTAACTACGCATTGTGAATTGCAAATAGACACACCATATAAACTGTTATTTGGATAGCAGCTAGATTAAAATAATATGTATTAATATATATTTTGCAGCAGGAAAAATATCGTAAATAACAATCTAATACCTTCACAAAAAGTAATTTCTCTCATTTTCAGAATATATCACCAGTCACCAATTTGAATAATTGCTTACAATTCATGGTAAACGAGTGCACATAGCAGCGGATGTAGATATTAGAAATACTTTTTTAAATTGTTGTTTTATTCAATTAACCGATTGTTCGATTCTCATATTTTATATCTTCCTTAAGTATACATTTATATCAGTAGCAAAAGAACCAAAAGAGAAAATACCTCATTTCAACTGTTATTTGAAACGTGTGAATTATATGAAATGTATTATCATGGATTAACAAATCTGCCTAATACAGAAGAAAGGACATGAGATTATGGAAAACATCAGATGAAATTTCTTGACCATGACCCGAAAACTACGAAACCGGTGCAAACGAAATGTTAATCGAAAAAGTTTATTTTGCTTTTATATTGTTTCGTGGTTATTGGTTGGTTATGCCAAGAGAAATGAAGTCTGTAAGTAATGACGGAATATAGGCACGATATGTATATGCTAATTATTATCAGTCTAGAGAGTTGGTCTTTATATACACTGATATAATACCGCACTTGGGGAACAGGTTCCATTTTAAGCATGCAAATGAAATGGATCTCTGAAACATTAACATTGTTTATTTTGCCGTATTGCCGTGTTTAGTGTTTATTTTAACATATCACGTGATTTGTTTCAGTTTCTTGATTTGTAACTTGTTTATTTCAAGTTTGTTACTGAACATATGACATAGGTTTTTAGAGTCATTCTAGGTCAGACCACTGTAGACTTTTATTATGACAAATCAAAGCAGACTTATTAATTATACTTAATATTATATGTAGCTTTACAACTAATAATTTAATGTCTTTTATATAGTTAGATCTAAGCAAATTATTGCTTATTTTAACATATTCAATAATAAAATGTATCTTTTAATTTATTCTTGTGAATAACGATCGCTAGTTATAAATGTAACAAAGCGATTGTTCTTTGTTACACTGACGAAGATCAAATAACATTATATATAATGTGCAGAATAATAATTATAATGATACGCTCTTATTCACTTGCAGGTGGAAAATTTCGGATAGAAACATTCAGCATAAATGATAAAGTACTTTATGTAGAAGAAAATACCAACGTTAATATCACATTCACGATTATCACAAACACAAACTGTAAAGCTTTTACAGACTTTAAAATTGATGTCAGCAAGTTGAACAATGTTTCTGCTATTGATTCCAAAATCTTCATTCCTCAGTGTACACTCTGGCTTGGAAGTAACATGTGCAGAGGGTATCAGAACAGTAACATACACTGTATGTGTTTGATAACAAATGCACACTACAGTTATAGTGTCATGAAAGAGGTCACCGCATCAGATATAACAAAATGGAAACTGTCCACTGAAGACAACAGCATAGAAGATTTGATTATTGACTTCAGAAAAACGGGTTAGTGCGTGAGGTCTTGAATATTGTTGTGTGTAAATTTGCTTTAATCTTTAGTACAACATGAGCCTTAACATTAGTAAACAATTGATCTTAACATTCTTTAGTATATGTCTTTATTGCATGACCAACAACTGTCATGGTATCCAAACCAATGACAACATTTTGTTGTTCTCATATTAAACTCACTGTTCAGAGCAAACTTGGCATAGTAAAATAAATCCCAATCCCTCTCTCCCCCCCCCCTTCCCGGTTCACAGGGTACTTGGGTATGCAGTAAAATAGTCCGTAAGAAAAGAAATGGAGGGCTAAAAAAATTTTAAAAAAAAAACTCCGTAAAAACGAATTTGAGGGCTTATTAAATAGGCAATATAAATAATATAGAGTTTATAAAATAGGCCATAAAAAGAATTTGAGGGCTAATGAAATTGGCCATAAATCAGTTTGAGGTCCGATAAATCAAGCCATAACATTAATGTGAGAGCTAATAAAAAGGCAATAAAAATATTTGAAGGTTGGTAAAACAGGACATAATAAGAATTTGAGGGCTAATGAAATAGGCCATAAATAATTTGTATAAGAGAGATAATAATACATTAGTTTAATACACATTTCCATATATGACAAGGGAATCATATGCAGTCAGCCCGATTATATACAAATGAATATTATGAATTCATTCAGGTGTCCCCATATTACTGTTGACGATCTCATATGGACAACAAATACAGTAGCACCCACTACTGGAATTCATCTAACACTGCCTGACATTTATTAAGCTCTGTCTAATGAGTAGCGCCAACTACTAACAGAGACAATACAATCAACTAAATGCTCACCTATCAACGATTCGCAAGTAAAATACATCCTCTGTGGACCAGGATTATAAATGTGTGACAAATATTTTCACCCTTTCCTTTGTCAATTGTTCTTTTACCTCTACTATCCATATTTGTATTTTTAGTTATGAAATATTTTTGTGATTATTGTGGGGGACCTGCTCGTATTACTGACATTTATATGATAAGTTTTAAGTAGATATCGTGCACTGCACGACATATACACATGAACTGTGGAAAATAATAAGATCCTCCTAAAACGGATTATTGGACAATGCCTGGAGTACTCTCCTAACGTAATGACACTGGCTGTCACTTATAGTGGACCTAAATAGTTTACATTCCTATGAAAGCATGAACCACCACAAAACTTGTTATCAATTAACGGCTTACTGCATGAGATAAGTTCCTAAGAGGTTAGCCAGTTAGAGTTAGTCAATGGTTGCATAATGGCCAACTATAACTAACCAATGGATAACTATTGGTCAGCTGGAGTTGACTAATGGGTGGTAAGAGAATACAGTTTTAATCTTGCATTCCTGGTCAATAATTTTTCCACATTTTTTCAAGGCCGAACCTCATGCGATTTTCCTCAGTGCAAATCTTGACAGTATTGATAAGTGAATTAATGTCATGATCATTTTGAATGTATAGTTTTGAGTCACATATATACAGGAAATGCCTGCAAACATACCCTGATTTCTTTTTGTATCCTACTCCTCTTTACTGGATAACTTGGCTGAAAGATATTAGGGTAATAGAGAATAGTGGTGGTGATGGGAAATCACATTGGAAGACTCCACATTTTATCGGCATATCTTCTAATTCTGTTGCTGCACGTGCAGGTCGTTTTGAAGCTTATTGATAATATATTAGGTTTTGTACCAATGGCACTATTTCGCATTTTTTGATTGTTTCGTATATCTCTGAATGCGTAACTGTTATATGATTATTAGTACTCAATCCTTACCAATGCTAAGCTTGTTCTTCGTTTGTAAGTAAATATGGCCCTATCAATTTCCAGTTGGTCTTTGGTTCCTCTGCTACATGGTATGTATTTACGTCACTGATTATTTGCTTGTTTGCTACAAGGAAACAGTAGTATCAGCAATATCATTATCATCACCATCACCATCATCTTCGCATCATCATTATTGCTTTTATTCACACAGATGATTCATTTTTCAATCTTGCGCGAAATTATTTTGTTTACTGAACGTCTGATGGAAACCCCCATAAGAGTATTTTAAAAGAAATACATGTGGTTATAATCTTACTATTAAATGTAAATCATAAATCTTCCATTAAATGTACTTTTAAACTGCTCCATTTCTCACCTATTCCAAGCGCGAAATCAGCATCATCAGGCAAGCTTTATTCAAACTGTACAAAGGCGCCATGTATTGAAATATGAGTTACATTTGATTTACTGCTCATTATGTACTAGCACCACTTTTACAAATATGAGTATCACAAGTCCAGTCACTGTAATAAATACATATGTAATATGTTTAGTGTATTTGTATTTATATTTGAAATTTCCCATTGTTACACCTGTTATTGTACTTTCATTTATTCTTGAATTACAGTCAAAACAACAGAATCCAGTGAATTACAAGATCACATGTATGACGACACAAGCACCTTGGAAATCACTCAAACGGAACACACAATCACACTGTTTAGTTCAGCAATGCTTGAGACCACAAGTATGAATTCCGAATTCAGCAGCATGTGTAATGTCACTTCCATTATATATTCTCTTTTATTATAAACCTTTTTGGCCAAAACTTGTAAAATAATTAAAACCAGAGTTGAAAGTAAGTACTTTAAGATAAATAGCACATTAATACATAACGTGATCTGTGTTACAAATACTTGACCTTGCGTTCGCTGTGTTTAAATACTGTTGAATAATTGAGTAACAACAGTAATTGCAGTTAACTGTTTTCCATTATTCACTCTTGTTTTCTGCTGTATGTAAAGGTTGTTTCTTGTCCTTAGCAAGTGCAGGATTCATTGAATCTAACGACAAAAACGTGACAGTGATAATAATCTACGTTGTCGGAAGTGCAATATCCGTCGCCGTTGTTACTTGTATTATCGCCTGTATTATCGCCTGTATTATCGCCTGTATTATCGCCTGTATTATCGCCTGTATTATCGTCATGAAGATCTATCGGAAGGGTAGTATACATTTTTTATAACTTTTATGAGTATTATCCAAATGCGACTTTCCAATGTTGTTTCTCATGTTTTACATTTGTACTTTTGATCATGGTTGTATTTATCCATCATGTCTTTTCCTCAGCTTTTTATTAAACAGTATTAAACAGGATTATTCCCCCCTTTTTTTTCCTTCTCTCTCTGTCTCTGTCTCTGTCTCTGTCTCTCTGTCTCTCTGTCTCTCTCTGTCTCTCTCAAACGCACACACACACACACATGCGCACACACACACAGCGCGCACGCACACACACACACACACACACACACACACACACACACACACACACACACACACACACACACACACACACACACACAAAAACAACAACCCCAACCTCGATACTCTTTATTTTTACTCTCATATATACAAACAGGCACATGACCACTTCTTAGTTTATTAGATTATTTTCATGGTTTTTTGTTTAAATTAGCAAATACACGTACCGGAATGAACATTGACCAGTCTTCTAATGAACACTTGGACACGCCCAATCGTCCTACCCAGGATAACCGGAGACCTAGGTGCATTGAAATCGGGCCAAACGTGGAGGCTACGCTGTTTATTAAGGGTTGTCCTGGGACATCTTTGCAAACGCAGAATGACATTTCCTTAAACCCTGACCTAACACTTGTACCATTTGAACGACCCAAAGTGGAGGATTATTATTATATTGATATTTGCGAGTAACGTACCCTTGTTTACTTATTTTAATTCCTTGAGTTTTTGGGTCCTCTCTCCTAAAATGACCTTTAAAATATTAAGGACAAGCGAATCACAATTTTAAAGAGAGAAAATGTATCCAACATATGATGTAAACGTTCTTAACATAATGTATTACGTTTCTTGAAAATACTTGTTAACGATTTATTTGTCTAACACTGAAGCAGGATTAATTACATTTCACGAGATATTGATGTTTTTCGCGATAAATGTGATTGCAAGATTGCTGGGTATGCTAAGTAATTTCGCGGAATAATAATATATTAGCATTCCTAATTTATGGATACATATTGTGTTTACTGTTATTCTTGATTTTGTGAATGATTGAATGGTTGTCGTAAGGTTATGACATTTGACAGTTGTCTATTTTATGCTTCTGTAATTCAGGCTTATCAAAGTTGATGCAGAGAAATAAAGACGTGAAATGTGCTTATTATTACAGTTTATTTTTAGTTTTAACTAGGGAAGCATTAGAAAGGAAATATTTGCTAAAATAATAAAAGTTATATCTGAACAGTTGATTCATTGACTAATCAATGACAGTAATCTATAACTGAATGGCTGACGTATGGTGACAATTGCTGCGAACTGTTTCAAAAAAAACTGGACTGTTTCGAACCTTTGACAAAGGAAGTATTGCATTTTGACGAAATGAGTTAAATGTTGCGAGTATTATGCATCAATAGGCTGCAACGTAGCGTTAAAAGTAAAATGTGTTTATAAATGAACTACTTGTTTGTATATCATTGACAGTCGAACATTGTTACATTTTAACATAATAGTAGAAAAAGAACTAATGGAGTTGTAGACTTAATTTGAAATTTCTTATATTTTACTTTAACTATCCGTGATACAGTGGGTGGTTTTTTTTGTTGTTATTTTTCACTTGACATATATATTCCTTTCTTAATTTTGCATTGTTTCCATTTAATGTGAGATTAATTACAAATTCATAACGAAAGAAAGTAGCAAAAACTGTCATAGAACTTATTTCGCTATATAGTCGCATTTAATCTTGAAGATCTTCTAGTTACTCAAAGTATGTAACGCTAACAATTACGATGACTTCCAAATCAAACAAAGTTTATCTATATAATCTTCATATCGTGTTATGTAGTTCACAGGATGCTTAAGGTAACATCAATCGAATTATCTTAAACACGCTGAAATTTCATTTTTCTTATTTTGTATCATTTGCAGTTACTCTTTTATATAAGAATGTCATCTTTGATTGTGCTAGGACACTTTACAATAGTGTATAATCTTTGCAATAAATATATTCTTTACTTCAAAACGATATTCTGGGAGACTTCAAAACAAAATGCAGACAAGCATGTAGGTATGCACACACGCAACATTGTGATTAATACTAATTTTATGGACGCTTTTATTCATATCATCAATCCTTTAGTTTTATTGCTTCTGTTTAATGGAGATTTTCGAAGATCATAATATTAGCATATAGTTTTACAAATGATAATTGTTCTAACATTGAAATAAATTAATGATGTTCAGAGATACAACGTTTGAAAAAATACGGATATATCGATTTTGATTATTAAATATTTAACTCAATTGCAACTGATGTCAGTTTAATTCGACACTGCTTATGGGCAGACATCTTGCGATTTAAAATTACGGATGCTATCTGATACTATGAGTAAGCATGTTTATGTGTCGATTTGTTTGTGCCTGTGTTTTATGTGGAAGATGATTTTATATATCTACATTACACATCTATTCCTGTGTGTACAGACACTAGAATAGCAACGTTATGACTTACTATTGCACTTGCCACTAACCGTTAATTTATATTTATTTTGAAACTATTGAAACGTGTATGACACCGTGTGCAAATTCCTCAAAGCAAAGAGAGATGGTAATTCATATTCAATTATTTAAAATCTTAGGCCTGCATAATCTAAATCGGACTTTTCTTTCTTTCCTTCTTTCTTTCTTTCTTTCTTTCTTTCTTTCTTTCTTTCTTTCTTTCTTTCTTTCTTTCTTTCTTTCTTTCTTTCTTTCTTTCTTTCTTTCTTTCTTTCTTTCTTTCTTTTTATTGTTAAGAGATACGCCTAATTAAATATTATCTACTCACTACAGGATGAAAATCAGACTGGAAATAAATTAAAATGCTATGTGTGTTCATATCCGATGCTTACTGAATGACGATTGTATGCAATCTTTCAATTTGTTGGAAGATAATATCTCCAATATAAAGTTGCACAAACCTCCCATTTATGAATCTACTTTTCAGAGAGTAAATAGAGCGTAACGTGAGTCAATACAGTAAAGGTGAACAGTACTTTATTACAATACAAGCACCTAATGATTTCTATCATTCACTAGTTGTTTTTTTTTTAATGTAACATTTCATAATCTGCAGACTGTCACAATGATTGATCAAATGTTATGTATCATGATTTACGATACTGGGTAATTTTCGATAGAAAAATAGAAATAATGTTTTGCCCTATAGTAAACGTTTATAAACATTGATAGGTACAAATAACCGTATTGATTTGTTTCTCCACACAACATTTGTCGACCACCGTTTCGTTTATAAATTCCTTCAGTGGTCTTTGAAAGTTAGAGCGAAACAATGAAACAATACACATATTGCTGATTATAATAGTATTATTGGTAAGAAACACACACTAAACCGTCTAACAGTAATACAATCATTAAGATACGAAGAAGGAATGTGTGAATCACGTTATAGAGAGGTTTCACTGTAATACAATCATTAAAATACAAAGAAGGAATGCGTGAATAACGTTATAGAGAGGTTTCAAGGTAATTTAATCATTAAAATACAAAGAAGGAAGGTGTGAATCACGTTATAGAGAGGTTTCACTGTAATAAAATCATTAAGATACAAAGAAGAAAGGTGTAAATCACGTTATAGAGAGGTTTCACTGTAATACAATCATTAAGATACAAAGAAGGAATGTGTGAATCACGTTATAGAGAGGTTTCACTGTAATACAATCATTAAGATACAAAGAAGGAATGTGTGAATCACGTTATAGAGAGGTTTCACTGTAATACATTCATTAAAATACAAAGAAGGAATGTGTGAATCATGTTATACAGAGGTTTCACTGTAATACAATCATTAAGATACAAAGAAGGAAGGTGTGAATCACGTTATAGAGAGGTTTCACTGTAATACAATCATTATGATACAAAGAAGGAAGGTGTGAATCACGTCAGGCAGCAAACTATATTTTTTTATAAGAACTCCTATTAAAATAAAAATAGTGGCAAATATTAATAAATGATAATAACACTACATAGAAAAGTAGAATTTCGAATATAATAGGGAAACGATTTTAATTGATAATGGAAATAAGAAAGTGATTTTCACCAGGCACATTGAGTATAATAGAACGTTAAAAAATGTCTTGAACAAAATTGACGGCAAAGTCCATTTCACACATACTACTCTACGTTTTTTCAGTACAAACTTGGATGTATCTTATGGATCAAAATAGTACAATCCATGAAACAAGGAAAGCAGATCCAGGTCGGCCTCATAAAAGCCCTGTTAAAGATTTTCAGTTTCAAAGGAATATTTGATTAAACATTCATATATTTGTTAGTCGACTATAAGTGGGCATTTCGCATTTCGTCTAATCATGGAACACCATTTTCCTTTACACTAATCATGAAACACCATTTTCTTTTACACTGAGTTCCACTCGTTATGTATTGTAAATTATTTTAAGGGCTCGGATATTTTATTGTCTTTGATACTCTTCATTTTGCTTTCCTTTTTACACGCACGGTGTCATAGAGAACTAGGAAAGGGAAGTAATTTATGTAGAACGGGAAATTGTACACATTAAAGAAAATATTCCCTGTTCAACTAAACTCTCTATTTGAAATTTCTCTTTGCTCTATGTATTAGGGAATATATCTACTTTATCAAGATATCTTCCTCTTTCTTTAAAGCTGTGTGATTTCGTATCTTCGGCACTTCTATTTTATCAATTTTTGTTCAAGAGATCTGCTGTAAATTTATGTTTTCCACAAACTCCTTCAAACTTAATATATAATGCAAACCGATACATATTTTTTGATGTGAAGAAAGTTGATTGTACTTTTTTGTGGACGATGGATAATTTCATTTTCCTGTTATATTATTCTTTAATTGTACTGCAAACTTTCCTTGTTCTTTATTTATGTTATGACAATGGAACGTTAGCAGATAATGACGAAAGGAGATATATGTTGAATGACATGATGAATTTGCTATGTGTTATAATTTTCTAATCATTACAAACCACACTATGGTGTTCTACTATATTATCAATGTAGTAAACGCATCATAAACCATTCCGAACATACGCAAATTATTCTAATCAATATAATTCGAATTTTAATAGTTATAAAATTATTTTTCTTTTATCTTTGTCTCATTAATCTGAAACACTTCCCAGTGTATATACGAACTCGTAAGACAATAGAAATATATTAATGATGATTGCTTCCTTATGTCCAGTCATTCGTTGTCAACACGTTTCTAAGCTGGTTTGTCTACTACGTAGGAAATTAGTACCAGCATAATGAACATGAAATATATTTGCCTGGAGTCCATGATCACTTAAACACGCTCACAGAAATACACATGTCAACAGATACACAATACGCTACCAGCAATGGTCGATTATTTTGTTCCACTTAAGTTGTCGTGAAAGCAGTTAGTGCACGCCATTGTTTCTTCACGATGTTTCTATTTAAGCACACATAATGTACTGTTTGTAAATAGACACACACTAGGTACTGTTTGTAAATAGACACACATAATGTACTGTTTGTAAATAGACTCACATAATGTACTGTTTGTAAATAGACACACACAAGGTACTGTTTGTAAATAGACACACACACTGTACTGTTTGTAAATAGACACACACACACACAAGATACTGTTTGAAAATAGACACACGCAATGTGATGTTTGTAAATAGACACACGCAATATACTGTTTGAAAATACACACACGCAATATACTGTTTGAAAATACACACACAATGTACTGTTTGTAAATAAATACACATAATGTACACTTTGTAAATAGACACACATAATGTACTGTTTGTAAATAGATACACACAATGTACTGTTTGTAAATAGACACACGTAATATATTGTTTGCAAGTAGACACATGTAATGTATTGTTTGTAAACAGACACATGTAATGTACTCTTTGTAAACATACACATAATGTACTGTTTGTAAATAGACATATGCAATGTACTGTTTGTAAATAGACACACGTAATGTATTGTTTGTAAATAGACATACATAATGTACTGTTTATAAATAGACACACGTAATGTATTGTTTGTAAATAGACACATGTAATGTACTCTTTGTAAACAGACACATAATGTACTGTTTGCAAATAGACACACTCAATTATCCACTGCTTTCCTTTAAACACATGCTGTACTAATATTTTTTTTAGACACATATAGTACTATATGTATTTAGAGACATACTGTACTATTTGCATTTAGACAGTTTTAAGTACTATGCTTCCTCACAAGATAATTTTCTCAGAGTAGCAGTTTTGACAAACATTAGCAATATATGCATGAACGACAACTCAACACCATACAATACTGTTGGAGAGACTATTAGAAACAGACAGTTAGATGGTTGAGGGTGTGCGCCAAACTGCTGCTACCTGTTTCACCCCCTTCCGCCAGCCCTCCTACCCCCCTCCTCAGACGCACCGTGAGGCTATGGAATCTCTCCACATGCAGACCAAGACTGAGAACATGAAAGATGAAGGTGAAGATGACAAGTCTAATGCGGCTTCTGGGGGGGAAGTGATCGGAAAAAATAGAAGGTGGACATTGGTTTTATTTCCTTGTGTGTCTTTTTGTCGCAATATTGAGTGTCCCATGAAGTTATGATGGCAAAGTAACTGGACACCTCAGTGCAGTGAAATTTCGCTGGAAAACATGTCCTCACTTTGATGGCAGAAGCTGATGACTTTACATTGTGACATCCAGAGGCCTTTGACCAGATATTTTCCGAGGGTGAAGCGCTTTTCATCTGGGTAGTTGTTCTGATGGAAGGGCAAAGGACCATGCCTGCAATGGCACATCACTGATGATGAATTGTCACTTGTCGCTGATGGCAGAAGCTAAGAGCCTGCACATCCCAACCTATGGACAGGCAGTCAACATTTTGATCAATCTAAGTGCTGATTATTCAACACCAGATGGGTGTCAGTTTTTTTTTTTTTTGGGCGGGGGCAAGTACGACCAACCCATGAAAGGAAACCTTGTTTTAATGACATCTCTACTCCAGTTGTGTTCTTCTATTTTTTACTCTGACATTTGTATCATCGTTTGTCCCACAATTTGTATCATTGTACCATCATCAGACTCTACATATTCGAAATTTTGAAGGGTCAAAAGTAACTGTGAGTAATCAAGATTATATGTATTCTAGAAAAATCTCAGTGCACATAATTTTGCTCTGTGTATGTAAGGCTAATTAAGAATTTATTTGAGATTTAAATTATTATCCATTTTGCTCACCTGTCCAGAAGCTGAGTAGCTCCTAAATTGTTTTCTGACATTTTAGAAATAGTATATGTCTTGTGTTATACCTGTTGAAATTGTCACATTATTGTGTATTCTGAATTTGTTGTTTTATCATCACTCATAGCTTAGAAGTTACCCCTGTTCCCAGAGAAAGTGTGTTATATCGCTTGCAAACACGATAACACGCATAACCCTTGCATGCATAATAAAGAGCCAAACAGTCATCTATGGTGTATTTGTGTGGACAACTGTGATTGACAAGAAACAGATCCTATGTAGTATTGACAGTCACTGCACCACTTCTGCTTCCCTCTTGGAGCTGGAGGGGTTGTTGGTGACATGTATCAGTAACATAACCATAAATGCACAAAATAAAGCATCAATTAATTTGTAATTTACCATGCTTGTTTTTACTCAATCATTAAACTTTTTAATGTTTTTATTTATTTAATATGTCATTGAAATATATACAAACAGGAAACTGAAATGCAATATAATATGTTATTGAAATATGATTTTCTATATACAGACAGGAACATGAAATGCAATATAATATTTTATTGAAGTATGATTTGTGTCATCCTCTTACAGACTTTATACTGCATTTGTATTTCTAAATTTCTGACCGAGATGTATGTTGTTTTGGATGATGATGGTGGTGGTGGTGGTAGTGGTGATGATGATGATGATGATGATGATGATGATGATGGTGGTGGTGGTGGTGGTAGTGATGATGATGATGATGATGGTGGTGGTGGTGGTGATGACGACGACGACGACGATGATGATGATGGTGGTGGTGGTGGTGGTGGTGACGACGACGACAATGACGGTGGTGGCAGTGGCGACGAGGGTGATGATACAAATGTTGGCAATGATATCATTAATACACGAATTTTACTCTTGTGGATTCTGATGATGATGATGAGGAATTTATTATTACAACTACCTTACAACTATTATAATGATAACATAATGGTTGTAACACTTCTTGTTTTATTACTGCAAATACTAGTAATATTATCTCTGCTGATACTGCTACTATTGGTTAATTATAAGTTAGTAAAGATTCATTGACGACAAGGAAAACGTTTTATGAAGGGTGTCTCTTACATACTGCACCGGACCGATCTCGTCATTCTTCGTATTTTCGTCACTACTGTAGAGCACTATCTTATATCATGCATGGCGTGTTGTAACTTGTATGAATACCTGAAGTATCCTTTTTAATATTTTGGGTGTAGATAAAACACAGTATGGCTCTCCAAGCTCTGTTAAGTTATCTCAATATAAATACCTTAGGGAACTAATTGTTAATGAACTGTTACTATGCGCGCGCGTGAGTGCGTGCGTGCGTGCGTGCGTGCGTGCGTGCGTGCGTGTGTGTGTGTGTGTGTGTGTGTGTGTGTGTGTGTGTGTGTGTGTGTTAGTTTGCTCGTGTGTATGTGTGTAAGAGAGAGAGATTTGTGTGATGTATGTGTGCACTGAATTGAAAATAAATATGATGAAATTAAATGTGAAGCAACTCGGGTAATTTACAATACGACAAAGATGAAATTGAGTATTGTAAATAAAGTTATAAGAACTGGATTATGAAATAAAGGTGAGCAAAGTAGAGAAAATAAATAACGAAGACATAGTATCAGTTGAAAAGAAATTAACGTGAACATAGGATAAATACGTGGCCATGTATGGTAGTGTAAACTTCTGATTCATTAATTGAAAACACCTGTACAGGCGTATACACTGTCTTCACTACACTGATCGAGTCTTCTGATTACAGTACGAAATACTTACGAAGGAAGCAGAATGAATCATTTCAACTGGCTTGTGTTGGTACTCACGTTATATGCTTATGAGCTTTTGAGCGACGATTGTACATATTTTGAGCGACGATTGTACAAGCTTAGAGGACGTTTTACACGACACTAAATATAGTTTTGAGGACCGTACTAAACTGAGATGACGTTTTACACGACACTAACTATGGTTTTGAGCACCTTATTAAGCGTAGATGATTTTTACACGACACTAAATATGGTTTTGAGGACCGTACAATGACGTCCTGTTTATTTTCTATCAAATTCCTCTTCACCGTAGAATTTGTAATGACGCAAGCAAAACAAAGCAGTACGGTAAGAAATTAAAATCGAAAACTCAAGTCTGCTTCGAAATGTAGGCCTACAATACAGAATGTTAGTGTTATAGATTAAGCTAGCACAATTTAACCAGTATTCGATTATCACTTAAACATACGAACAAAATTAGTCATATCTAATACACTACTTATGACAGCGCACAAACACTGTCAATTGGTTTCTCTTCCATAAATTATCTCGAGAGCAGATAGGTATTTTATACGTTTGTCAGTTTGGTCTGTTTGTTTGTTTGTTTGTATTAAGACCTACAATTTAAGTTCAAGATGCAGTAGTAGTTTAATTGATGGTCGTTTCAAAATATCAACGTAGAAACTAGATAATGATCTGAGATTGAGAGTTCCGATAAACTTTAGTCATGTAGGCTTTGTGCCGTAAATGAAAACTCAACACCATACTTTATAGCTCCGGTATAAGATTATTTTTGAATCAGACTTAGCTTTTTTTTCCCCTTCCGTCTACCATTGTACCTATTTACAAGCACGTGTGTTTGCAAATAATCATTCTACCGTAGCGTACAGGCTGTATTTTTAAGAATGGTAATAAAACGTTTGAAGAATAATTCTCATTATACAACATTGGAAAGCTTCATAACAACGTATTCATATTTTCATCTATGGTGTGTGCGTGCGTGCATGAGTATTACAAAATAAAATATTCTCGTCGCGTAATTATTTTTTTTCTATAACTTCAATATAGTACACATGACACTTTTGAAATGTGTACATATCACAAAATTAAGATAGGCATGCAATACCAATTAAAGGGAAATAACCTTGGTATGAAAGCTATTACTAATAATAGTTGTCGACTCCTGAAGGTAGAAAATAAACTAATGTCTCCCCATAAATATAAACGTTGTGTGTACTTGTGTAGATGGGAGGTAACTTTCTTTTTAATTGTGTGGAAATGTGAGCTTATTACTATGTAGAAAGCACCATGCAAAATTCTGTTTCCGTGATTTATCGTTGACAGTTCGGTATTTCCATTAAATGGTCATTTTATGACAGAAATTATCTTCTTTGTTTACAGTGTGCATTCAAAGATTTAACTATATAACTTATAATTCTGACGAAAGATTGTAGTATTTTATGGATAGAGAGGTGGATAAATTATATGAGATAAACTATTATGTATGAAGCATTTGATTAGTAATTATTTCAAATGTATTTGAGTGCCTTGTGTATAAGCGTGTTAGTGTGAGTGCATGCTTGCGTGCATGTGTGTATGCGTATTTGTTTTCTAAACATAATCGATTGTGTGATTGCCGATTTGTATTAATTCTGTCGGCGGTCAAATGAAAAAGATTTTAACTACTTACTTGTGCCGATTCAAGGATTATTGTAATAAGTCTTAGAATATTGAAATAGGATACTTACGTGTATTTACTATACTTCGCAGTTCAGTAGGAATCTTATCACATTTTATAACCTTCTTTCATTATTGTTTACATACTTCAATGGAATCAATTTGAAATACACTCAATAAATGCAAACCGAAATCATACAGGAATTCTTAGACTATTCACACATATTTAAAAATAATATTTATGTCCGGCGTCTTTGCACAGTCATACATACAACGGATTTCAGGAAAAGCTTCAATGGAAAATAGAAATCTGTTACTAAGTGAACAGCCGTATTTTAAATGTCGCGCTTGGAGACGCCACGTGTGCTATACGTCACTTTACTATATGACGATATGCAATGTCGCGCTTAGAGACGCCACACGTGTGCTATACGTCACTTTACTATGTGACGATATGCAATGACGCGCTTAGAGACGCCACACGTGTGCTATACGTCACTTTACTATGTGACGATATGCAATGACGCGCTTAGAGACGCCACACGTGTGCTATACGTCACTTTACTATGTGACGATATGCAATGACGCGCTTAGAGACGCCACACGTGTGCTATACGTCACTTTACTATGTGACGATATGCAATGACGCGCTTAGAGACGCCACATGTATGCTATACGTCACTTTACTATATGACGATGCGCAATGATGCAAATAGTAGTCACTGCGTTACCTAACATTCAGCATTTCATCCATTGACCCTGTCACAAATTACACATACAATAAAATGTAACTTGAAAGAAAAGAACACGTGAGGCGGTTTATAAAAAGGAAACCCTATCACAAATTACACATACAATAAAATGTAACTTGAAAGAAAAGAACACATGAGGCGGTTTATAAAAATGAAACGTACAGTTTATTTAAAGAAAAGGTATAGTTAATACAACAGTGAGAGATTTTCAATCATTACATGGGAAGATACTCATCCGAAATATGGGACAAGTTTGACTTTAAAAAATTATATAAAAATCACATAATTTTCTACGTAATGTTAGATTGGGCAGCATGCTTTCTTTTAGTTACAAATACTTTAGTTAACTTCCCACTTCAAACTTAACTTTGGTTCATTATGGCTGCAGTTGCTTGTTTCTACAAAAGCAATATACTCGATGCAGTGTATTTCCTATGTATATAACTGTATTAATGACGAAATAGTTGTATCATTACATAATTATACTTTGAAAATCTTCTGAAATAATTTATCAATCAAACTGTATTCTCTTTATTCATATTTTATAAATTTTCATTCACAAACAAATATTCTTACTACTGTTAATAATATAAAAAAATAATACATGATAATTATTCGATTATTGCGTCCTTACTCAATGAAAATCGCTTCAGAGTTCATACTTTAATATACTGTTTGTTTTACGTACACCGAAAATAATCTACGAATCAATTACGAAGCCACCATTAACCATTCCACCATTATTCGACTTTCATTAGAACACGTGGTTTACAACAGATACATCTATCTCACATTCAGGCATAGTGTAAACATAGTAAGCTCTCTCTCACACACACATACACACACACACACACACACACACACACACACACACACACACACACACACACACACACTCAAATATATACACACGTACAAAAAGAACAATAAGAAAAAACAATGTAGTCTAGGCATTTAATTTCTCACACACTAATTCAACATATATTTAAGTTTTCAGTTTTGTGAAACTGCTCAAATTCTATGTCATTGGTTTGTTTCAGCATAAATGTTAAATGGTATTCTACACACTTTAGCCGCAATGTTTTCTAATGTGTTCAAGATCCTATAAGTAAACAGTTGTATTAATGGTAATTATGTATTCAAGATCCTATAAGTAAACTAACAGTTGTATTAATGGTAATTATGTTTTCGGGCTGTACGGCAGGACATGAGTAATACCATTTTAAGTACTGTGTCATAAAACGATGATGTTTTTGAAATGTATATTAAAAAACCCGGATGTAAGTATTGCCTGAAGTAAAAAAATACAAAACTCGTCAGTAAAAAACCATAATTTGTATCTTTGTTTGCTTACCAGGACGAACTATTGGTCATGTTTTTTACCTTGGTGAACTTTTATGTATAATTGGCAACGACTGATACAACACAATATGAAAAGCTGCGAGTGACAGCATACGTTTAGTTCTAGAGCACACTATTCTCAATTTATATTATAGTGAATGGTCAATCAAGAGCACGGAAATACATATCAGATTACTCATTGCACTATTCTTTATTGTTTGCTGAAAATAATCACAGTATACTGTTAAACTGTCATTGTCGCATTATTAAACCTCACGGGTTTTTTCAAATAAATAAAAAATAAATTAATTTCCCGGAATACAGTCTTCCTCTTGATTTCATATACTTTTTATCCAAATAGTAGTTCATTTGAAATTACTTGCCTGCAAGGAAACAATGTCTTATTTTAGTAATGATTCAAATGCTAATTAAGTGTTCATGCAAAAAATGACATAAAGAGCCAAACAGATAGATAGATAGATAGATAGATAGATAGATAGATAGATAGAAAGATAGAACTGCATGCTGTCTTTACTGCTGTAATTAGAGTGAATAGCCTAATTTAGATACACTTATTTGACGTCATACATGCCAATTTTGATCTGTCGCAGACGCCAAAAACGCAGATCGTTAAAATGATTACGCCAGCAAAAACTCCCAGGATATACCCGATTATAGAATGCGTGTTGTCCTCGTCTCTTGTGGGTAGTGTAGTTGAAGGTGACTCTTATGACAAAAAAAAATGAATTTCCTTAATGTTGTATGTCATTGCCCAGAAAGATATATTTCATTAATTAACCACACAAAATGTAATTGTGCCTTTCAATACAGCTACATAAAACTATACTATTTACCAAAGAAATAAAAAAAAAACCACAATGAAAATATCATTGACTGTAAACATTATAACAATGAATTAATGCAATTAATTAGACATATACTTGCTATTTTATTTATATTTACATTATGTATATTAGTTTAAATGTGAGCATTGCGTATTATAGTAAATGTTGCAGTTATCTACGGACAGGATTAGTTTAAGAGATTATGTAGAATAGTTTGTCTTGAAATTCAATCATAAATTTATTTTTTATTATCTTGATTTCTAGGAACAATAGTATACGTACTTTAGCTAGAACATTAATTATATTATAGAATGTTTCCGATATCAACATTAATATACTTTATATTTAACTATTTAACAGAATATCGTACAGACTACCTATATCTTGATAAACTGACCTATTAGAATAACAACCTATATGAAAGAGATTTTATTAAAAAATAGTCTCCAGAAGAAATAGTATCGAACTGGTGCTTTATTCAAGCGGTTTAAATGCACGAAATATGTTTCTGCTATTCTTGATCAGTCTCTAATCTTTTTAATAGCAAAACACACGGACTAGAAAAATATTAATATAAGGCTAACATGAGTTTATGATCACACATGTACATAATTGTATGCATTACTTTTTATGTAATTACGAAACATTCAAATGTTTACAAATAAATTAATAGAATACCTACCTGCAAATTGAAAATGTATAATCAGAGGGGTTGATTTTACATAAGGAGTTGACAACTTCCAAACTGTAATATCTGACTTGCTGATGACTTTCCGAAAGCGATACCTGAACTGATAAGTGGAGTTTAAACAGTCACATTTCAGTTGTTGACTCTGTGACCCTCCGCACTGTCGTAGTGTGTGTGTTATTGTACACTGAGGAACATATATGTTGTTGTCATCGAGAGCGAATTTGTTCATTTTGCTAATTTCAATTTTAATTTCTGGAATATTTTTACAGTTCACATTTATAAAGCTAAACGTAAAGTTAACTGTACTTCCTTCAACCGTCAGTACGCCACCCTTCAGTGTTGGGCTTTCTACTTCAAATCGACCACCTGTAAAGCGAGGAAAGAGAAAAGTGGCATGGGTCTAAAATAACATCCTAATTCTTCTTTGTATTATTTTGATTTTTAAAATGTGCCAGCCAATTAAAGAAAAAGTACAACGTAGACAGAAATTGAAGAGAGAGAAATATGTTTCTGTTAATCAGATATTACTTATTTTAACAAATGATTTAAGTGATGATATGTTTGTGTTAATCAAATATTACTTATTTTAACAAATGATTTAAGTGTTGATATGTTTGTGTTAATCAAATATTACTTATTTTAACAAATGATTTAAGTGTTGATATGTTTGTGTTAATCAAATATTACTTATTTTAACAAATTATTTAAGTGATGATAGGTTTGTGTTAATCATATATTACTTATTTTAACAAACTATTTAAGTGTTTATATGTTTGTGTTAATCAGATATTACTTATTTTAACAAACGATTTAAGTGATAATGTGTGCGTGCAAATATGTCACATAACTGTCACATACCATGCAATAAATAATTTTGCTTTAAAACAGAAACTGAATATTAATGAATGTTTTTTCAGCATATAATAAAGAGAATATTTTCAAAATTTGAATGTATTAATTAACCTTTCTTAAAAAGAATTAAAAATATGTAATGATGATATTTGTATAAATTAAAACAAAGTTGTTTATGACATTAAACATGTTATACTGATTAATAAACTTGTTTTTGACCTTAAACAACATGCACGTTATACTGATTCAGAATGTGATAAAGTTGAGTGAGGAAATACGGAATTCACAAAAAGGAATGTTATGTCTCTCACGTATAAACAAAAAAATAGTTCCAATTAATTCCTCTCTAGATTCAATTCACTTACACTTAGTGCGTATAGACCACGTGCTAACTTACATGATTGTTCTTCACCCAAACAGAATGCAATGAAAATGCAGACGAAAAGGTTTCGGTAGATGTGTACTCCCTCATGGACAAACCAAGATCGGAACATGTTCACAATGACGTGTCATCAGGAAGGAATGCTTATTTAATTTATATTTTATTCTCACTTTCGTGTTGCTATGCACAGCTTCCAGGGTATTAGAAAATAAATATAATTCAATTTAACCTTTATGCGAATTTGTTAAATCTAGATAATTTAAGAAAATATTATGAACTTAATTTAAATGGTTATAAATAATTCCTTATATAATCAATCCTAAAACATGTCTATTGTCTCTTACATTCATTATAGATCAATTGTAAAACGCATCTACTGTACTCTTCATTCGTTATAACTCGGAAGTTAAACGCGTCTATAAACCTCTACATTCCTTATAGCTCAATAGAAAACACGATTAGTATTCCTTTACAGTCATCATAGCTCTATAGAAAAACACGACTAGTATTCCTTTACAGTCATCATAGCTCTATAGAAAAACACTACTAGTATACTCTAGAGTCGGTACATTAGTCCTGTTGTATTACAGACAATCTCGAAAAATCAGCACTCTCTAAAATAATTTTACTTTAAAGAGAGAGGTAATATGTTTCAAGCAGATTTCATTTCTTTTCTTTTAAAAAAAACGTGGAGTGATTACACGTATTGTTGAATTGAAATCGATACCATATTTTTCCTTTTATAAATAGAAAAGTGAACTGCTTTCATTTTAATAGCATTCATTATATACCATGATGAATTTAAAATTTTAAAAATTATTTTCGCTTAACATTTATTATAATGCTGTTGTTGCCGCTATACTCTGGGGTGACTTTGTAATAATGAATTATTTCAAATAAAAGTAAATAGTTATGATACAAGACATCTACAAGTGCCGATGCAGAACATGTCTGCAACTGTTCCGCCGATATATGACTATTCTAAATGGACGAACAGAGGACAAGACGTAATCATTGGATTATCACTTCAGACTACGATAACAAACGATTATAAATGGATGAACAGAGGACAAGACGTAATCATTGGATTATCACTTCAGACCTCGATAACAAACGATTAGAACTTACTTCACTAACAAATATGCGATTAAAATAATAACAAGAAATTTAATAAAAGATAGGTTAACAATATTTAGAAAACTAATTAACATAATTCATCATAGGCACGTTCGAGCTACACTGTAGTCATTTTCGTGATCATATCTTGATGCGCTGGAGTGTCATACATTTGGCTTTGAATTCGGTTAACTAAATTAAATGTTAAAAGACACCAGTCTACGATATTTTGCAACTGTGTAAGTAAAGCCTACCTGCTTCCTATATCAAGAAAAACGTAACATGCTGCATTATTACATTTCTACTCTTTTAGTTTTGTTTACTCCGTTAATATTTCAAGCATATCAACTAAATATTCATGTACATAGAAAAACAGTTTTATATATGTTTACTCCATTAATATTTCAAGCATATCAACTAAATATTCATGTACATAGAAAAACAGTTTTATATATGTTTACTCCATTAATATTTCAAGCATGTCAACTAAATATTCATGTACATAGGAAAACAGTTTTATATATGTTTACTCCATTAACATTTCAAGCATGTCAACTATATATTCACGTACATAGGAAAACAGTTTCGACAATTAAGAAAATAATTGATTTCATAAGTCTGTATATTCTGAAAAATGAAGACATCGTGTCTTAGAAATAGATTCCATCGTATTTTGTGTTGTGGTTTCGTGCATTTAGCTTTTACAAAGAGATGACCCGAGAGAATCACAATAAATAATATCCACTTAAAATATGTTTTTACTGATTGGTTAAATTGTAATGTAAAATACTTAGTTTTAAGTGGACAACTGTACAGTACTCATTTTATGCTCTGTTTGAAACATATACAATTCAGGATGCATTTAAGTGGTATATTTAATTTTGTATTTTTGATTTTATATTTATCTGTTACTAATTGTTCTTCACTTTGCACTATTTAATCTGTTAGATTGTGTGGATGAATGAACATACTGTCCTTTGTTTCATTGAATTCGCGTATACTCCGGAAACGATCAGATTTCAAGGGGAAATATTCAACGATGGAAAGCGGCAGGATAATACACTTCAATTTAAAGGGTAGACCACTAAACAAATAAATAGCGACTTTTGGAGGACTTAAAATAAAACGAAAGGTCTGTAATTGTATTTCATGCTTGTTGGAATACAACGATACATTTTGAAATCATGTGTCATGTCTACATATATAGGCAAATGCACAACTAATGAATCAATCAAAATATCGCGCAATCATTTGGATTACAAATACTTATAGCTGAAAATTTACAAACAAAAAAAATATTTACATATTTATCATAGGTAATGCTATTCTTTCTGTATGCAGCATTGAAGTTATACGTCCGGTGTTATTTTACCTGGAAAAAGAATTTGTTTCTTGTGTACTATAAAATGCCAAAAGAAGCACAAATATCCATCGACTTAATAGACATTAAAAAAAATGATAGAATTTAATACATTCATATATAATATACAAATGATGATATATCACTTTGCAATTAATTGAAAATTTCGAACAAATTGAGAAGACTCTATTTCTATTAAATGAATTCTACATTCAAGTTTTGAAACTACGCCACCCAAGATATGGTTAGTAGTAGTAGTAGTAGTAGTAGTTGATCATCCATACTAATTACAAGTGACGAATATCTTAATAATGCTATTAATTTTCAAGCAGACACCACTCGTCTCTCACTTGACGGATATGAGGACACTGTAAACGTTTTCTCTCTTCCACAACATTAAAAGCAAACGTTTACCATCACACAGTATTTCCGTAGTTGGAAAACCTTTCAACAAAGGAGAAGATAAATCCGTCTTTTAATCTATATATAGCGAGCTTCCTTTCATCCACTTTCTTTTCCAACAAATGTTTATCAATATATGTAATAAGGAAAATACATTTATAATAAATTTATTAAATCAACAATCCAAATATAATATATATGAAAATAATCAAATGCTTGTTGACATTTACATCACTTCACAACAATATTTCAATAACACTAGGCACTCATTCTAGGCATATTACACAACTGTTCCAGAAAATCTGTTGCACTCACATAGCAATTCCTGGAGAATTGTCCATAACTTCACATGCACTATCGAAAGCACATTATGCAGAATGTTCTAGAAACATTGTGTGCTTTACTCAACACACCATTTCAGAATAATCTTCTTGAATTCTCGAGTACAAATTAAAGCCTCAATTTTCGCCACATTGGCTCTCGAACAGAATTCAATGGAATCAACTTACAGAAACTTGTCTATTGATAAGTTTGGTGATGTGTTTGGATACACACACTAAACTCATTCAGGAAAATGTAGCATGCATGCCTATGAAATACAAAATAAGTGTGCTCCTCTCTGCAAAAGATCACATTGAGTCAGTGTTAAATTTGAGGAGTATTTCATCTCTAAATTCCTTTTTCTCTTACAAACATTTGAAGCTTACAAAGCCTGCAGAAATATTCCTTAGCCAAATACACATGCTACATTAAAAATTTAGATCGATCAA